>WTXD01000081.1:0-98258 GCA_022496205.1 Gloeopeniophorella convolvens | reverse complement strand
ATCTCCGAAAACATCAATCGCCGAACGTAACACGAATGGCACTGTCTCAGCTTCTGTAAGTTGTCCACGTGTTACATACGAAGTCATGTTGATTGGCCTTTAGGAAGGACGGTTCCTTGTCCTTATCCGAGGAACTCGATGAGGACGCCATTAACACGCTGTTAGATGTTTACTTCTCGACTTACTTTCCCGAGGATGTTCGAGAATGGCGTTCAGAGAAGCGAGCTATTGGAGATAGGTTCAAAGAAGAACAAGCCGAGAAGCAAGACAAGATGTTGAGTGATCTTCAGCAGAGCGAAGAGTCACTGCGACAAACGCTCCGGGGGCGTGTTGCAGAAAATGTAGCAAATCTATTTCCGTACGTCTTATCTTTCCGTGCGAGTGGTGAGACGTTGAACATTCGATCAACGCAGGTCACTGGACCCCAGTCTCCTCTCACCGCCCACGACGGTTCTCGAGGACTCAGACGATAATTCGAGGGCCCAACGTAAGAGCTATTCTAACGCAGATACTGCCTTACTCACCCTTTATCTTTCAGTCTCTACTAAGTTTGCTCAACTCGAACAACTGTATGGCCCGACCTTCTCGGCAGCATACAGGAGTCATTATGAGCAAGCAAGGTTCGACTCGATCAAGGACCGCGACTTTCAGTCCCTGAAGAGGCGCGTTATCTTTACTCGTCATCTCATCAAGAAGCACCCGGATATGAGCGAAGATCAACGCTCTGAGCTCCTCCAAGCTCTCCTTTCTCAGGGCGACATGGACCGTGTGCAACGTGCGCTTCCCCATGAGGGTGATAAAAAGCCATCTGGGGTAGTCACTTGGGCGCTGCAGAAACTTTTTACCGGATCGGATGCGGGAAGGGAAGAAGCTCTTCGGAAAGAAATGAAGGATGTGACAGCGAACATACCCGACGTCCATTTCCTTCTCGAGCTGAAAGCCGACGACGAAAAGGATTTTGAGCCCGCCATCCACCGAGTCGAGTCTCTAGCACTCTCTTACCTTCAGTCCTCGATCGACTTTACGGTGACGAAGTTGACCCATAATGTGCTAGCGATCCAGCAAGAACATTTCAGGAAGAGGATTCAGCGCGAGATAGAGAGCAAAAGAGAGAATGAGCTCAAGGTGACGCTTCAGGGGTTTCATTCGCAAGCTCAACAACAAGTTGGTCAGGCAACAAAATTCGTAGGTCCATATGCATTCGTTCGGAATTGTGTTGAGCCTGAATCTTCATAGGGTTTTCCACCTCGACCAACTAGACGTTGAAAGAAGTAGGTCCTATTACTATGGACACAATGGTGCGTTGATTGTACTCCAGGAAATCATGGATCTTGAGAGCTGATGCATCGCTCGCCAGAGTATAAGGTCACCGGGCGCCGGAACGTGCCCCAGGAGCCGAAAGTCAAACTCCATGTCCATCGTTTGGACGTCTCGAGCGACGACAGGCACAACATGCGGCTTGAAACCAAACACATACCTCACCCCACAGTCGATAGTCGCTTTGGCTCAGAGTTCTGCCTGCCGATAGGCGTTGAGATTTCGTACGAGACCGTCAATTGATACTCTTAGTTCCCTTACCTAATTACGCCACTCTCAGGTTTTTCCGCCTTCTGGAGAACGATAGGCTACTTCTCATCTTGATGGATCGAGACAAATTCTCGATCTATCTTGAACGCTTACCTCATCTAGATGGAGCCATCGGACGCAGCAGGGCGAGCAAGACGTTGCACCGCGAAAGGTTGGGAGATGATGTTGCGTTGCCTTCGATGAGGCTCGAAGAATGTTGGCAGTGTGCGCGTCACGCAAGGTATGTCAATGCTGTCAAGCTCTGCAATGGCGTTCGTGACGTATCTCCTTCCGTCAGTTGCAGCTCCACATATACTCCTTTGACGAGAACTTCTCATCGCTCCAAGGGCACGGGAGTCCGATCGACCTCGGTCGATGGTACAATCAGCCAGAGGTCTGCATACTGCAATCTGCTTTCGTATGTGGAAGCGAGGAAGTGGTGCTAGTTGACTCAAGCGCGCACGTCCGCATCTTCTCTTTCATTACCATGCAATTCCGGTACGCTGGCTGCACTACTTTTTACTCCGAATGCTCATCAATTCTGCCACACGGCTTGATAGACCAGCGTCCTTGCAGCTCCAATCGATTCCTGATGCGATTCACTCGTCTCCTGATGGTTCTTGTCTGCTTGTCCTCCACAGCGTCGGCACACAGACTTCGCTTATGGCTTACCATTGGGAAACGTTCGGCTCCACCACTGGAATCCAGGTCAACGTTCCTGATTTCCCTCTTCAAAACTCCGTCTTAACCTCTATTGGCACGAGAGGACACGTTTTTCTCCTCGGACTCGACCTCTCCTCCCAATCCATCGAATCTGTCGCTATCGACATCACGAAGAAAGTCACGGAGTTCATGTTCAAGGAAAGGGGCGGAAGAAACTTCTCAACCTCTGCAGCGCGCTATACCCTCCACAACAGCTTACTCGACTGCCACTCTGACTTATGGACCCGGTTCCCCGTTATCCCTGCAGTCAGGCGCCGTACTATTACGTCCTCCAGCCGGCGGCTGCAAAAGAAGCTGACCTTTATTGCGGACGACTACGATAAGCCATTCTCGGCGTATTTCTCCAGCCTCATTCAGAGTTTCGAGAAGGCTACGAGGAAGCCCACAGGGGACGAACTGCGTCGCCTTGAAGTAACTTCAGCTCCGTTCGGCAGGTTCCGGACTGAGGTAGTCGAAGACCGTGGCTGGAACCTTTCTCAATTCCGCGTCGGGGAATGGCTTGTCGATATCCTCTGCTTGATTCCCATCCAAATTGCCGTCTGCCGCGAGAATCGCTTCGTCCCGTTTGCAGACGGCGTCTCTTCTGCAGAGTTAGAAAGGTCTCTGCTTGGGGCGGATGTAAGCGCCATAGTCGACAAGTTGTCCTTCGGCTGGTACGAGTCAATTTTCCAGTCATATCTGGCGTTGAAGGTGCGCATCTACAACTACTCGCCTGCACACCTTTCCTAAAAGACTTTCCTCTTGAAGCCAGTGAAGGTCGTCTCGTCTATGGGCCAGCAGTCCGTAGGGAAGAGTTTTGCGTTGAACCACCTGGTGGACACGTCATTTGCGGGTAGTGCCATGCGGACGACAGGTACGGTTCAATCTAACGCCATCAGGCCCAGGACCTAGCTGATCCATCCACCTGCAGAGGGTGTTTGGATGTCCGTGACGCCCACAGACGAGGCACTCATAGTGGCACTCGACTTCGAAGGTCGGTCCAGTGGCCTTCATATATTATATCGCTAATCCGCGATTCCAGGCGTTGACAGCGTTGAAAGGTCTCCGCAGGAAGATACACTTCTAGTGCTATTCAATACCGCAATATCCAACTTGGTTTGTTAAGACCATCCTTTGAACGAAATATTCATACGACGTCTCTTAGGTGCTTTTCCGTAACAACTTCGCGTTCAGCAGGGACATCAGTGGACTATTTCAATCGTTCCAATCCAGTGCATCGGTTCTGGATCCAGCGGCCAACCCGACGCTGTTCCAATCGACGCTTGCCATCATCATCAAGGTAAGTATGAAGTGCCGGTAGCTTAGCTCATGCTTGACATAAATTAGGACGTCGTCGAAGCCGACAAGATGGAAATCACACGGGAGTGAGACTTCTCTTACTTCTCTTGGTAGCTCGGCGCCGCATTCTGACCTGCTTATGTCGAGATTCTCGCTCAAATTCCAAAAGATTGTCCAAGAGGAGCAAGATGCCAACTTCATATCTCGACTCCATGGTGGCAAGCTCGACATTATCCCCTGGCCAGTGATTGGATCAAAGGAATTCTACAAACTGTTTGCCACGCTGAAGAAGCGATTGGACTTGCAGAAGACGTCTCATCCCACCGCGGGTGAGTTCCTTCATACAATCAAGACGCTTATGGCCAAGTTAAAGGCAAGTGCTCCTTTCCGTGATTGAACCGAGGTCTGACGGCTCCTCTGAAGGCGAATGATTGGGGAGCGCTCTCTCGTATGTTGAATCATGTAATCTCCTTAGTATCGTCCTTACTGATCCCTTTGACAGAGACAATGGCTGAGCACCGCGCGAGGACCCTCGCTTCTCTTCTATCAATCGCACTGTCTACAGGCTTCTCTGAGGTCGAACCCGACAACGAGCCGTTGAAGGTGCTGCGCCTAGCGACCCAGCCCCCCTGACCTCACTAATTAGTAACTTAACAGAACTTCGACACCGATATCGTTCTAGATTCGCCCGACTCCCTGGCACGCTTCGCCGTTTCCGACCTGGATCATATTTCACCCGATGACGTCGAGGCTCATCTTGCCGCGCTGCGGGGTTCTTGGGAACCGGATACGCCGCGGCAACTGATCCCTGACTCGGAGTGGACATTCCAACTCGCTTCGTATGTCGCCGGTTTGGTGGACTTGCGCGTCGATCACGTCCGACTCTGGCTGGATTCAAATCTGGAACGATTCCAAGCTGGACATGCCGCTATTGAAGACTTGCGTCGGAAGTTTGCTAACATGGTCATCGAAATGAAGACGAATGTTCAACTCTGCAATGCTCAATGCGCATCTTGCCGTCTCTTCTGTATCCACGGCCGTCTGCACGAAGGAGCGCATGACTGCCAAAGCGACCACAAGTGTAGCCATACCTGTGAATTCTGCGGCGAAGACGACTCCAAGCACTGCGGCGCCCCGTGAGTCTCTCATTCGATTCACCTTTCACGTAGCTGAAGTCCCCACAGCGCGGGCCATCCCGGAAAACACATGTGCGTCGCTGTCATGCCAAATTCTTAAATTGTACCTCATAGTCGTGTAGCTGTTCTGTTGGCGATCACCTATGTGGCGAGGTGTGCAAGCTGGCGAGCAAGCGAGGCTGCTTGGGTGAATGCACCAAGGCGCGTCACTTCCTCTGAGAAGACGAACTGCTCGTATTAATGAGATTTCAGTTCATCGGACACGACGACGACGAGCATCTGTGTTCCGCCCTTGTGCACATGTGCGGCGAGGTGAGCTGTCTAGCATCTGTGGGTCCTCTCCCCATTTCGATTGACCTCCTCCACAGCCGTGCGCCCTCAGAAGAATGAAAATGCAGGGTGGAAAAACGTACTCTTGTCCGGAGAGCTGCAGTATCCCAAGGTATGATTGAGTATTCCTGACTGGAGTTCGGCATTGATGGACCGGAACTTCGATTTCTGCAGCGACCAGGATCACGACGTCCATTCATGCGATACTCGACTGTGCCCCGCGACATGCGAACTCTGCAAGCGTCTGTGCGATCAGCCACATCTTCACGGACTCGAACCCGACGAGCACCATCTGTGCGGGTCAGTTGGCATTCGATACTCGCCATAGAAGGGGTCGTTACTGATACCTGGCAACAGAGAGGCACATCCATGCCCGTCAGTATGCTCTGCCCCGGGAACCTGCCAGATCGACACATCTCCTCAATCCATCGAGGCTACCTTTACCGGAAGACACGAAACGTTCCAGTATACGAAGGTGTGTTGAATCATTTAAGAGCTTAGAAAGACGTTCCTCATCGTTGACTTTCCGACTTTCCGCTTCAAGTATACACAAGGTTCGTTTGATACCGCTCTCGTACCCTGCAGTTTCGTTGACTCCCACGCAGTTGCACGCCGGCTCCCATGCGCTAAGACGGTTGAACCGGGGAATACGTCTCACCCAGGTGCGCATATTCATACCAAAGACAAACCGTTTCATTTCTGTGAGGCACGGTGCGCCAATCCTCCTCTCACTCCCATGATACTGCTTTACCTTTTGAATATTGTTGCAGCTGCGACAATTGCGGTTACTTCTGTACCCTGCCACTTGGTGAGAGAATTGCCTATACTCATCCGCGATAGGAGCCACTGAGACGACTTTCGATGCTGTAAGGACATGCTCAACAGGAACACGAGACCAGCCACGGCTCCATGACGCAGACTCGCTGGGCCGTCGATGGCCCCGACGGAACAAGCCTCGAACTCGGTGGTCGCAAGTTCTCCTCTAACGATGAAGGAGCTCCCATGATGTGCAACCTCGTCTGTTCATCTATGGGCAGGCACGCCCACATCTCGTACTGCCGCGCCGACGAGGAAAGGAACTGCAATGACCCAGAAGTACAACATCTCGGCCAGAAGATGGTTCCCGACCCAAACAAGCCGAAAGATTTCATCACTCACAACTTGTATTGGCGAAGGACAGGTATGTCAATCAATCACTCCTTAGTCCCTTTTCTATCTAAATTTGGTCTAAACTTCCCTCTCAGGGTTCAAAGGTCAAGAATACAGATTTTCCCCATGGTGACGTAGACTGAACTAGTCAATCAGACCCTTATACCCGTGATGAGCAAGCGAACTTTGCGAAATGGTGTGTACCAGCTGCTGAACGTAGATCTGACGCTCATGGTCTGCTGCAGTGACGCGATGTGTTCTGGTACGCCGCAGTACAAGGTATCCCGCTAGTCTCTGCGGCTTACCTGGCACTCGCAGGTCCGGAGCACGCAGCAAATAATGGACAGCCATCGTTCTGCACCTTGCCTATGTTCCATCCTCCTTGTAACCCGAACGATCCAGTCACTGGTCTCGGTTACATTTCCAACGATGGTCATATGTTCGACTGTAGGAACCCGGTTGTGATGCAGCAAGCATTCCATGTGTACGTTGATAATTCTTACGTGCCAATGGCCCCTGGAACGCTCACACTCCTCCCGATTTGTACAATAGGATATTTGTTATCGACAGGTCGTGTCCACGTTTGAATCGACCACTGATGTGGCATGGCTGAGATCTACATAGATCCGGTTCGATGTCTTCCAATGATAGGCGTCCTTTGGACAACTCGCCCGCGACGAATCTCATTAGGCAAAGGGCTAACAACAGGCTCGGTGCGGTGTATTCTGCCCTGTACAGCTTTTGGTCTGCTCGCCAGGTCGCTGTTGCAGCTGGTCAACAAGCAACTGCCGCGCGCCGTGACGCATACAGTGTCGTTTTGTTCGACCACCAAATCGCGCATGGGGTCACCAATGACTTCACCAGTTCCCCAGATCAATTGCTCAGCGCCGTACTGGGGCACCAGGCACGTGGTGGTACGAACTTTGCAGCCGCGCTGCGCGCCGGTCAGACAGTCATGTCGTCGCACTGGAGCACAGAAAGGCTCGTTTTTTTACTTCGTTTCATTAGTCTGGTGTCGGCTCACCACCTACACACCTAGGACGCCCATCATGATCTTCCTCTCCGACGGAGAATGCTCCGTACCAGATGAGTCTATTCAGGATGTTTGTCGCTCTGCCATTCAGCTAGGGTATGTTCGCTTTGTTCGTCATACAGGGGGAGAAGCTCATCGATTATACAGAAAGCCGTTGTCTTTCCATTCAGTCTCCTTTGGGCCCGATACGTCGTCTTCCTCGCTCCGCAGAATGGCGCAGCTTGCACTGGAGATCCAGAACAATGCACCGCGTGACCCTTTGATGCCTGCGACAGCAAATGTTTCTTCTTCTTTCTCTGTCGCTCTTGACACGGCAAGTCATTCTACACTTCGGTAGGCCAAAATGCTCATGTAGACTCCACTACTGCAGGTGCGACTGGCAGAGACGTTCCTGGGAATCGCCGAGTCGCTGAGGAAGCCACGGGGCTCGCTGCTGCATTGAACGATGGCGGTACTGGTCCGATAGTAATCGATGTTATGTCACAGCAGGTTTATGAATGTACTCTCACTCTGCAGCAAACGCGCAACGTTTCCACGTCGTATCGGAGGACCCTCACTACGCTAGGCTTAGTAATAACTATACAGGTCTTGCGTAATACGGTCCCACAGGGACCGGAGGCCTTACACGGGAGGCGCCGAATGACCATTAAGCTTCGCTCGACCTGATCGAAGCAGATCACAGCGTATGCAACATGACGCTTGTTTCCATGCGGTCTGAGAACCGAGACGTTATTCAATAGCTCTGCAGTGCGAATGGATGGCCTAGGACTAGACAGTGGATGTGCTTACTGGGTGGAAGCACCAGACGGCCTTCTCGTGCTTCTCGCTCCAATGTCCATCACCCGACTGCGCCATAAACCCATTATCGACGATTGTTCACGCGTCGGTGGTGGAGCTTCTACCCCGGACGGAACGTTTCAGGACACAATAGACTGGAGAGGATCGAGCACCCCGGGTGCAGTGGACGCTCTACAGCGCAGGCAACGCTCAGCACCGGCTCGGGCATATGCATTAGCCGAGCGGGCCGAGGGGCCGGTTAGATCCGACGCAGTCACTAAGAGTCACTACCACGGAGCAGAGTCGCGACCCAACGTTCTGTGCGGCCAGACATGAAGGAGTTTTATTTTTCGACGAGGAAGAACACATACACACCTGAGTGCCCGTGGCGTTCCTATCGCTCAATCAAGGGGGACAGCATGACAATCTGATCAGGTGAGGACACGACGGATATGTCGTGTCACTTGACTGTGAAGCTCTGCGAAGGCGCAGCAGCATCGTATTGCGGGGCCCGCCCGTCTCGACTCGGACAGCGTTCTGGACGTCTTCTATCTCGCCAGAGTCGGGGAGTTGCTTCATCCGAACTCACCTGCCCATAGATTCAGCGCGACTCAGGACGTAAAAAGAATGCAGTGGCACTGCTTCCGACACCGGGCGCCTTCACGTTTCAACGCAGACGCCATGCCGAGGCCAAGACGCAGCGCCTCAAATGCTCCCACTTTGTTGAAGATCCGTCTCGTTTCGACCTTCCGTATATCCGAGGGCGTATTCGAGGTAGGTAGCCGGAGGGTCGAAAGAAAACACGCGCAAGGCAAGTCCAGACTTATGGCCACGTCAAGCGTTGGGTCTACGATATCTTTTCTGACTGGGCCTAAGCGTCCAACAAATCAGCGTACCATCAGCGTGCAATTCCTTAACCGGAGCGGCCACTCACCCAAAGCAAAGGTATATTGCAGCGCATACACAGCTGAGGATCCTTCGACGAACATGCACTCGCCGAGGCGTAGCCTGCGAACGAAGAGACCTAGATCTAAACACAGGGGCAGGTGTTGTAGCAAGAACACAGTTAGATGGTGGGATACATATACGGGGTAGATACAAGATGCGCTGCCCGGTAGCAGCCCGGTAGCAGCCTGGTGGGTATCAAGAAGGCGGCGGTAAGATGGGTAAGTAAAGTTAGAGTGAGTGATTGGGCGTGTCTCGCCCGCAAGAACTTGCTATTCTAATCTGGTATTTCGAAAAGCAAGCACTTCTTGCTGAAATGTTTCGATACTGCGACCTTGATTTCCGGGCCAAGGGCGGACCTGGCGATCAGATCCCCGCAGAGGTAGCAGAAGTGTCTGACGGCAAGTGTAAAGTTAGAACTTAGAGCTAATGCTCTCGCCGATGCGGCAACGACAACGCACGTGTTACATGCAGCGGCCATACACTGGGCCGAGTCAGTCATCGCACTGGGATGACCAAATTGGACTGACGCACCGACATATGGTTGCATCCGTCTATCTTCTGGATAGGCGTATTGCACGCTAAGAAGACAAAATTAAAGTTGTAAATGACAGCATGCAGAAGCGCACGTACTCGGGCAATACTTCCATCCATTCTGTTTCATCAGGTGATCTAGCTCCGACGTGCCATCGCAGGAATGCTGAGGTCCATCAAAATTGATACCTTGCTGGCACTGCTTGCACCACGCATAGTTGCAGTCTGGCAGAGGACACGCGAGGATGCGCGCCTCATCGTGCTCGTCTCTAGCAACAAACATTGAACGCTGGCACCTATCTTGAGCGTAAGCAGAGCGGGGAAAGCGATATGATCGAGGCGTACTTTCGACAAGACAGAAGGACCGAGAACGTAACCATCTCCATCTCGGTCCAAATGCTGTACTGCTCGTCGGTCAATCCTAGGTCCAGGGCGAGGGGCTGTGACACCTCTGTAAAACGCATTACATAAGCCAGCATCCCAGGAAACCATAAAGGGACTCACGGCCAACTTCACCCTTTCCCTTTCCCTTGCCCGCCGTGCAGGTGGGGCAGAGTATGGGAAATTTGTGGCTCTTGAGGCACGATGCGACATAGGTACGCACACAATCGCGACAGAAGGCATGGCTGCAGGGATCGAGTCGTGTAATCGAGTCTTCAGGCATTTCCTCCATGCAAACGCCACACTCGAATACGCGCTGAATGTGCTTAGAGAGTTGAGCGCGCTGAGCAGACAATGCACGATCTTCGGCATTGAACTGCTGTTGAAGACGGACCGCGAAGGAAAGACTACTATCCGAATCTGCAGGGGACGCGGGCGTGCCACTTCGGACGATATGCGATGGCTGCGAGTCTGCAAATGGAGACGTAGCAGCGAATGTGTGTGGAGGCTTCGTGGAAGATGGAGAAGCAGTAGTTGAGTGGCGGTGGGATGTCTGAGGTGAAGACGGAGGACGCGGGATGTAGGAGGGAGTTCGAGGCTTGGTTGTGTCGCCGTGGCTCGACTGAAGCCTCTTGATCAACTTCTCTTGTTGTCGGATGCGTTCCTCTGCCTCCTCAAGTTCCTGTTCAAGTCGCTCTCTCTCTCTTGTTTGAATCTTCAGGTTGGCGATCTCTGCCTGCATCGACAGTTGCGTGAGGCTGGACTCAACTACGGCCTGCCATAGTATCTCTGTAGACATGCCATGTCCACACGACACAAACACGTGGGCACTGAAGTTGGCGAGAAGTTGCGCCTGCCATTGCAGATCACTGTCTGAGAAGTCGATGGATGGGAGTAGCTCTGCAAGCCGACGGGCGGCGTGTTCGACGGACTGGTTGACGATCAATCCTGCCCCGTTCGGGTAAAGTGACGGGCGCGGGTGGGAATCGAAGATGACGAAAGTGCTTCGTCCTGAAACTCGAAGCTTGAGACATGCTAATATTTCTGGAGGCCGAGTATTGTGGCGACTGCCGAGGAATTAAGAGCATCCAAATCTCTGAAGAGGTTGTGAACTCGAAGTCAGCGCCAGCGCTTGGACATATACAGTGGGCGCTCAATAACTGCTTACGTTAGCAAGGCTTCGAACTCAGCAAAGCTGGGATGCTCGTATCTCGCTCCCCTGAGCTTGAGCGTCTTCTCAAATAAAGGAACGCGACAGATGTCCTCGACTTCGAGATGGAGATTGTCGGACCACAGCGTGCATATCCCCGTAGTTTCCTGGTTGGAAAAATGAGCTGCTATCCGGCGAATAACAATGCGGAAGCGTCATCTCACCTCGGAGAACTCCCGGGCCAACACAGCCTGCAAGAGTGCTGTATCTTTAAGGCCCTCATTTTCCTTCGAAAATACGAGCCTAGCAAAATTTAATGCTGCGAGCCCACAAGCGGCTGTTCCGGATCCGCCTTTGCTGTATTGGCTGGTACCATTGTGTGAAATAATCTGTTCTGCATCGTCCGGTGTTGTCGAGCTGCGATAGGTCCTTGGCACGAGCTTATCCGGCCCCCGAAGATGGGTGTGTCGCAGACCTATCGTACTCATGGAGGTTGTGGGTTGCTGGACGCAAGCCGTGTCGCCGGTTGCCCTCGACGCGTTTATTACGTACGCAGAACTCGCTTGGTAGGACTTTGTATATATTCGGGGAAAGCCGGGCATCCGCTTGCCTCCGCTTGCCTGACCGCCTGAAGCCGTCTTGGCGGCGGACCACCGAGCCCAGGCTACCGAGCCTTACTCCGCCGCCACATCACAACTATGTGTTGATCATGCTCATCTACATGTCAACTCGACGTGCATGTTTCTTTTTTGTTTCTTCTGGTGTCTTCAGAGTTCACTTGCTGTGGATCCTACGTAGAAAGGCAGCACTCATGCGACCCCCGGGTTTCTCGAAGTTCTGTGCAATCCTCGGTGAGACTTCCCCGACTTCATCGAGCGCGTGAGTTCCTTACAATTATACCTGTCTCCTGTGTGCCTTCCAGTCCGGAGGAGTCTCGTCTATAGCACACGCGGTAGCACGCCGGCGAGCCGCGAGGTGGATCCTAGCGGATCCTGGTGGCTCGAACGGTGGCCGGTGGCCTCGTGGTTGACGTGTCGGCAACGTGTCGGCGTTCTCCTGACATTCACATCCCTCACAACCGTGTTGTCCGATTCACTTGTGCTATGTCCCGTTGCCCCAGGCTATCTGTTATCTGACTTCGTACGATACCTTGAGGTTTATCGACGACTCCGCAGCAGAACCCTTGACATGCGGCATTCCCATTTCTGTTCGCAGCAATCGTGGCTTGTCATCACAGGGGCCCTGATTCTCCACGGAGCAGTTGGAAGACCTGAGCGACGGTTGCATGAGTGAATCGCCGCCGTATCGAGATGGACCGCCTGACTTTTGAGAGCCTGTATCTCCGTTTCTGCCGAGCTCTTGATCGAGGTCAGCCTCGATCGCGCGCGTTGGGCCTCTCTTAACGCTCCCAGAGCGCCACACCGCTTGGCCAGACCTCCATCTCTATGGGCTCCTTTATCCCCCCAAACCTTTTCCTCTCGCCCATGGAGGTCGATCCTCCGGGCATACCTGGTGAGTGACCGCCGCAGCACGGGCTTCGGTTGCTTATATAAGTTTTGTTCCAGTCGGCTCGCGCGAAAGCATCACTATCGCCGTCGGTTTGCCGGTGCCACCCATTGGTATGTGATGATCCATTAGTGCCCCTAATTTGAGAACTCTCTAAAGCTGCATCTTTTCGACTCTACAGACAATCCGCAATTACTTCTTGGTATTGATCTCCCTGACGAAGATACCAGGATGCAGGATGGACATACTTCTCAACATGAAGGTATGAGGCCCCACATATCAGTACCGGGCATGAGCTGTAACATCCTTCTCAACAGCCAGCCCTAGTCGGAAACCAGCCAACCCCAAAAATGTTGACCAGGAGCAAACTACGCGAACCAGCGGTGTTCCTATCTGTCCACCGCTGGGCCTAGCTCTAGCGGTTAGGAGCATGTACCAGATTCTGAAACTTATCAATGAGACGGGCAGCAACGGATACGGCAAGAAATCTTCATGTCCATAGATTTCATGCTGAATCATCGCGTTCTATCAGTCGAGAAGATCATCATCGCTCAAGAATCCCTCCAGCGCTTCATCAACGCCATGTCCCCAGGGGCATATAGTTCCATCACTAAAGTCGATTTCAAGACCCTCGATAGGCTGATGATCAAGCCGCTCGGTGTGTATGGCTCCAAAACAGAAATCGCGCGCCTCCTTGTGTCCATTGGCGCCGTCGACGAAGCTGCGTAAGTGTCTTTCGCTTGCGACTGGTGACCTTAATACTTAACAACTTCATAAGCGCTCGGCTCCTAGTTGCCCCGGCCAACGTCAGCCAGTCACAGCTTACCCTTCAATCTGGTATCTACGTAGTCGTTGCGGACCCGCTGACACCTGGAGGCGAACGCCATTATATCATATATTGGCCGGAGGACTTGACATGGAGTGATTCTGCCCCCTCGTCCGTCCGCCGTAACCGCATCACATTCATGAGGCGAGCCATCTTTGGCGGGCCACCACAGGCTATTCGCTCACTCTGATGGCATAGGTATCTGACAAAAATATGCGATCAAGTCGTTGCTCTACTTTCCCCGGAGCACTCGGCTTCTATAGTGTGGAACGAGGATGGCAGTGATACTGAATCCATTGACATGGACCCTGGAGACTCTGATCGATTGTTCACATTCGTGGTCTCAAAAACGCACGAGCAAGAAGAGAGCGCCGTCACGCGTTCTGGATTCCAGGTGCTGCATCCATTCGCTCTTCAGCACATTGACGTCTGATCTATCGAAGATACATTCTCCCCACATCTCCACTTCGGATCCTGTCACGGACGATCATGGGACAGATGTCGAAATCCCTAAGCCTCGTCTCCTGTCCGGAGAAACTACGCAAGGTTTCCTAACGGCGACCTACGTTCAACGAACCATCCTGTCCGAACCTCTCGACCGACGGACATACAATCATCTCGGTCTTCTACAACTTGTGTAAATATTCCGCTCTTGTTGTACTGTGCTAGGTTAATTGCTCCGGCAGGACGGACAACGCGTTGGTTTTATCTGAGGATCTCGACGAGAATGCTATCGGCGCTCTAATGAATGTGTCCCTTGCGAAGGCTTTTCCTAATCAACACCGTAAATGGCGTTCAGAGGGGCAAAGAATCGAGGACAAGTTCAAAAGAGAGCATGACGAGAGGCAGGAAGCTGTCTTGCAGGATTTGGAACGGAGTTTGGCGTCGCTGCAAGACACGATTCGAGTGAATTTCGCGGAGAATGTCGCCAACCTTTTCCCGTAAGCTCCGTTGATTATTTATCGCACCTTCACTAAATTCTCCGTGTATCGCAGATCATTGGACCCTGGTAGTCTACGCTCTGGATCAACCCCCGAAAGCTTGGACAGGGATCAAAGGGTGCATGGTGGGGACGCCTCCACCATCAGTCCCACTCGCCTCACCTTTCCTTACAGCATCGACACAGCTTGCTCAGCTCGAGCAACTCTATCCAGACTTCACGAATATCTATAGAAAGTCCTCCGAGCAAGCTAAGTTCGGCACTATCAAAGCGCACGACTACCAGTTCTTGAAGGAGCGTCTCATCTTCGCCCACCATCTTCTTCAGAAGCACCCTGGTCTACGAGCTGAGCAACAAGCCGAACTCATCGAAGCCCTTTTATCTGAAGGCGACCTCAAGTATGCAAAGCAAGTCTTGCCCAAGTCGAAAGACAAGAAATCACAGACCGTCTGGTCTCGAGCGTTCAAGATAGTCTTTTCTGGGCCGGACGATGACGAAGAGGAGTCGTTCAAGAATGAGATGAAGGACGTGGCAACGCACATTCGTGATTCCGACTTCCTGACCGGCTTGAAAGATGAGGACCACCAGGGTCTTCAGCCCGCCATCCATGAAGTCGAGGCCCTGGCACATTCCTACTTGTCTTCCTTGATAGAATCCACAGCTCACAAAACCGCTCATTCCGTCCTACGGATGCAACAGAACCACTGCAGAATCATGTTACAGCGTGAGACTGAGGCGGGGAAGGGCAAAGCGTTGAAGGAAGCGCTACTTCAGCTCATTCGCGAGCTCAATGAGGAATTCGCGAGTCAGTCGAAACCGTGAGTAGATCGGCATTGCCCCAACGAGACATTAATTTCTTGCAGATTGCTGTATCTCAACCACCTCGATGTGGGTAGCGGCAAATATTCCTATGGTGGACGTCAGGGTATGTTTTCACCAATGACATTATGCAACGCTAACACGTCCCGGACAGAGTATAAGGTCACTGGTCGTCGAGAGGCTCCTCAGGACCCGAAGCTTAGATTCCGCGTTCACCCCATGCATCTTTCGAGCGATGACAAGCACAGTATGCAATTAGACGTCACGCACGTCCCCAGTCCCACCGTGAACGACCACCTATCCTCAGAATTCCACCTGCCGGTGGGGGTGGCGATCGTGTAAGAAATTTGTGTCTCTCTGTCATTACGCATCTCACTGACTCGCTATGTTAGGTTTTCCCGACTGCTTGAGAATGAGAAACTCCTTCTCGTTCTGCTCGATCGAGACACATACTCGATGTACCTTGAGCGGTTACCTACGTTAGACGCGGCATTGCAACACGTCAAACCCATAAAAACCCTTCATCGCGATAAATTGGGACACGACTCGGTCTTGTTCGCATTCGACGAGGTCAAGCGAATGTTAGCTGTGTGCGCGTCGCATAAGGTATGTTGGTTGCGTTCACTCTAGTGATAGGAGCCCTGAGATACTGCGCGTTGTTAGTTGCAGCTTCATCTGTTTGTATTTGATGAGGACTTCAAGTCGCTTCGTGGACAAGGCAGCGCGATTGACCTCAGCCGGTGGTACGGCCAGGCTAGCACCCATATCATTCACTCTGCCTTTATATGCGGAGGCGAAGAGATTTTTTTGGTGGACTCAACCGCACAAGTCCGCATCTTCTCCTTCATTACTATGCAATTCAGGTAAGCCGTCTGCGTGAATATCTGTTCTCGAGTTTCAGTGAACGCTCATCCATCCGGTAGGCCGGCATCACTGCAACTCCGATCCCTTCCCAGAAGCATATACTCGTCCCCTGACGGCTCCTGCCTTCTCGTTCTCCAGTATGAAAACTCGACTGCTTCTCTTACGGCATATCACTGCGAGACATTCGGGTCCAACGCCGGCATCGAGCTCGATGTCGTCGACTTTCCTCTAGAAGGCGCCACCCTGACCTCGATGGGCACCAGGTTGCGCATCTTCCTCCTTGGCCTTGATGTTTCCGAGAAATTGGTCAAGTCTGTCGCCGTCAACATCACCAAGAGGGTCACGGAATTCATGTTCAAGGAGAGAGGCGGAAGAAACCACCAGGCTTCTGACACGCAGAATACACGTCACAACAGTCTGCTCGACTGCCACGTCGATGTGTGGACTCGGTTCCCCGTCATCCCTGCGGTCAGGCGCGGCACGATCACCTCTTCCAGCGCACGGGTTCAGAAGAGCTTGTCTTTTGTCACGGACGACCACGCGAAGCCATTTGACACCTACTTCTCTGAGCTCATTCAGAATTTCGAAAAAGCGACCAGGAAGCCCACAGGTGACGAGTTGCGCTGCCTCGAGGTAACATCGGCTCCGTTCAGCGCGTTCGAGAGCCAGGTGATCCAACTCCATGATTGGAACGTGTCTCACTTCCGTGTGGGCGAATGGCTCGTCGACCTCCTCTGCCTCATCCCCATCCAAATCGCAGTTTGCCGCGAGAATCGGTTTGTTCCGTTTGCGGATGGGGTCTCCTCATCAGAGCTCGAGAGGTCATTGCTCGGGGCAGAGGTGAACGCCATAGTCGACAAACTCTCCTTTGGGTGGTATGAGTCGATCTTCCAGTCATATCTGGCCTTAAAGGTCAGCTTCTAAACGTCCTCACTGCACGCAGCACTGTGTCTCACCAGATGTTGCTTCGACAGCCCGTGAAGGTCGTCTCGTCGATGGGTCAACAGTCCGTGGGAAAGAGCTTCGCGTTGAATCACCTCGTGGACACCTCGTTCGCAGGAAGTGCGATGCGAACAACAGGTGCAGCTTTACCCCGCGTGATAACTGCTTGACTCATATCATTCACAGAGGGCGTATGGATGTCAGTGACACCAACCGACGAGGTGCTCATTGTGGCTCTCGACTTCGAAGGTCGGCATACTAGCAGCTACCAGCCCCTGAACATACGAGCGTTCCGTTGATTCGTTTACGATTCCAGGCGTTGACAGCGTCGAGCGATCACCACAAGAAGATACGCTCCTAGTGCTATTCAATACGGCGATATCCAATCTAGTCCGTCAGGGTTGCGCCTCTCCGCGAATAGCTCATCCTAAGACGTCCCACTCTACAGGTGCTCTTCCGCAATAACTTTGCGTTCAGTCGTGATATCAGTGGACTTTTTCAATCGTTTCAGTCCAGTGCATCAGTCTTGGACCCAGCTGCAAATCCGACGCTGTTCCAATCGACGCTTGCAATCATCATAAAGGTGAGCATGAAGCTTTATCTAGAGCGAAGCTCGTGCTTTGACATCTCTCAGGATGTTGTCGATGCTGATAAGAGGGAGATCACGCGCGAGTAAGATTACGTGTCGCAGCGCCATTCGTATTCCCTGACCGTTATCTGACCTCAGATTCTCGCTCAAGTTCCAGAAAATTGTGCAGGAAGAGCAAGACGCGAACTTCATCTCGCGTCTCCATGGCGGAAAGCTGGACATAATCCCATGGCCGGTCATCGAATCAAAGGAATTCTACAAGCTGTTCGCTACTCTGAAGAGACGACTAGATTTGCAAAAAATATCTCACCCTACAGCGGGCGAGTTTCTTCATACGATCAAAACGCTCATGGCGAAGTTGAAGGCGAGATATATTCCATCTGACTTGTCAGGTTCCGCAATCTGACCAGTCTCTAGGCCAATGACTGGGGAGCTCTTTCTCGTAAGTTACGCCACACGCAGTCTCTCAGCATTGTCTTCTACGAAGCTGCACAACAGAAACAATGGCTGAGCACCGCGCAAAGACTCTTGCTTCGCTTTTATCTATCGCGTTGGCCACCGGTTACGCCGAGATTGAACCCGTCAATGAGCCCTTGAAGGTTCCTCACCCTACTTCTAGAGCCTCAGCTACCACCACTGACTGGCGTCTTAGAATTTCGATACAGATATCATCCTAGATTCACCGGATAGTCCAGCGCGCTTTGCCATACCCGACCGCAATCATGTCGTCGATGTCGAAGCACATCTCGCAGCGCTGCGGGAATCCTGGAACCCTGATGCGGCGCGGCAGTCCATACCTGACTCGGAATGGACATCTCAACTCAAAACGTTTATCGATCACCTGGTCGACCTGCGCATCAATCACGTCCGATTCTGGTTGAGTACCAATTTGGAACGCTTTCAGGCTGGACACGCCGCGATTGAAGACTTGCACCGGAACTTCGAGAGTATGGTTATCGAGATGAAGACCAATGTTCAGTTCTGCGGCGCTCAGTGTGCATCATGCCATCTCGTTTGCCTTCGCGGTCGCTTGCATGAGGGTGAACATGACTGCCAAAGCGACCACAAGTGTGCATACAACTGCGTATTCTGCGGTGCCGATGAGCTCAAAAGTTGTAACACGTCGTGAGTCTTTGGCCTCAAACGATTAATCCACGCGACTGAGGGATCTGCAGCGCGGGCCATCCTGGGAGGCACATGTACGTGCTTGAGTACCGAGTATCAATTCCTCTCACTATTGTACAGATGCTCCGTAAGCGATCACCTGTGCGGCGAACCGTGCAAGCTCCTGGGAAAGCGGGGCTGTCTGGAAGAATGCACGAAGGTGAGTTGATGTCGCCTCAAGGATGGCTTACGGTGACACATGTTCTCAGGTTCTTGATCACGATGAAGAGGAACATCTGTGTTCAGCGCTTGTACATATGTGTGGGAAGGTATGTTCGTTTTCCGAGTAGTATGAATCGCTACAATCGGCGCGCCACCAGCCTTGCGACCTTCAAGGAATCAAGCTGCAAGGTGGGAAGACTTTCTCCTGCCAGGAAAGCTGTAGCATTCCTAGGTACGCCGAATGCTAGTTTCGCTTCCGTAAGCTCAAATCACGCAGTGACGAGGACCATGACGTTCATTCATGCAATACTCGACTGTGCCCTGCGACTTGCGAGCTCTGTAAACGACTTTGCGACCAGCCACATCTCCACGGACTTAAACCCAAAGAACACCACCTGTGCGGGTCAGTTGACGTTCAATACTTCCGTAAAAGAGGCCGTGGTTGATGCCTAGGAACAGAGAGGCGCATCCGTGTCCGTCGTTGTGCTCTGCTCCAGGGACCTGCCATATCGATACGACCCCTCAATCCATCGAGGCCACTTTTACTGGGAGACACGAGACTTTCCAGTATACAAAGGTGTGTCCGTTTACCAACGCCGGAGGCGTTCCTCATCGTTGGCTCTACTCCCCAAGTACACGCAAGGTTTGTGTGACCCCGCCCTCGTACCCTGCGATTTCATTGACGTCTATGCAGTTGCACGCCGGCTCCGATGCGGTGAAGCGATTCCACCGGGGAAGACATCTCATCCAGGCGCACACATGCATAAAATCGAAAACAAAAAACCATTCCATCACTGTGAAGCCCGGTGCGCCAATCCTCCTCCCACTCCCATCGAACCCTAAACCCTCTCTTATGTTCAGCTGCGAGAACTGCGGTTACTTCTGTACTCTGCCACTGGGTGAGGGAATCACCCATACCCACCCGTGGGGGCCACTGAGACGACTTTGGACATTGTAAGGCCACGCTCAGCAAGAACATGAGACCAGCCACGGCTCCATGACGCAGACTCGTTGGGCCGTCCATGGCCCCGATGGAACAAGCCTCGAACTCGATGGCCGCAAGTTCTCGTCTAATGATGAAGGAGCTCCCATGATGTGCAACCTCGTCTGTTCGTCGATGGGGAGGCACGTCCACATCTCCTATTGCCGTGCTGACGAAAAAAAGAACTGCAACGATTCCGAAGTACAACATCTTAGCCAGCAGATGATTCCTAACCCGAACAAGCCGAAAGATTTCATCACTCACAACTTGTATTGGCGAAGGACAGGTATGTTAATCAATCATCCCTTAGTCACTTTTCTGTCTAAATTTGCTCTAAACTTCCCTCTCAGGGTTCAAAGGTCAAGAATACAGATTTTCCCCATGGTGACGTAGACTGAACCAGTCAATCAGACCCTTATACCCGTGACGAGCAAGCGAACTTTACGAAATGGTGTGTACCAGCTGCTAAAGGTAGATCTGACGCTCATGGTCTGCTGCAGTGACGCGATGTGTTCTGGTACGCCGTAGTAAAGGATATTCCGCTAGTCTCTGCGGCTCACCTGGCACTCGCAGGTCCAGAGCACGCAGCAAATAATGGACAGCCATCGTTCTGCACCTTGCCTATGTTCCATCCTCCTTGTAACCCGAACGATCCAGTCACTGGTCTTGGTTACGTTTCCAACGATGGCATATGTTCGACTGTAGGAACCCGATTGTGATGCAACAAGCATTTCATGTGTACGTTGATGATTCTTACGCGCCAACGGACCTTGGGGCGCTCACACTTCGTCCGACCTGGATAATAGGATATTTGTTATTGACAGGTCAGGCTCACGTTTGGTTGACCGCTGATGCGGCATGGCTGAGATTTACATAGGTCCGGGTCGATGTCTTCTACTGATAGGCGTCCTTTGGACAACGCACCCGCGGCAAATCTCATTAGGCTGTATTCTAACAACAGGCTCGGTGCGGTGTATTCTGCCCTGTACAGTTTCTGGTCTGCTCGCCAAGTCGCTGTTGCAACTAGTCAACAGGTGGCTGCCACGCGCCGTGACGCATACAGTGTCGTTCTTTTCGACCATGAAATATCGCATGGGGTCACCAATAACTTCACAAGTTCCCCAGACCAACTGCTCCGCGCAGTACTGATGCACCAGGCGCGTGGTGGTACGAACTTTGCAGCCGCGTTGCGCGCCGGTCAGACAGTCATGTCGTCGCACTGGAGCACAGAAAGGCTCGTTTCTTCACTCAGTTCCATTAGTCCGATATCAGCTCACCACCTGCACACTTAGGACGCCGATCATGATCTTCCTCTCCGATGGAGAATGTTCCGTACCAGACGAGTCCATCCAGGATGTTTGTCGTTCTGCCATACAGCTAGGGTATGCTTGCCTTATACATCATACAAAGGGAGAAACTCACCGATTATCCAGAAAGCCCTTGTCTTTCCATTCGGTCTCCTTTGGGCCCGATACGTCGTCTTCTTCGCTCCGCAGAATGACGCAGCTTGCTCTGGAGACCCAGAACAATGCGCCACGTGACCCTCTGATGCCCGCAACAGCAAATGTTCCTTCTTCTTTCTCGGTCGCTCTTGACACGGCAAGCCATTCTACACTCTGATGGGTCGAAATGCTCATGTACACCCCGCTCTACAGGTGCGACTCGCAGAGACATTCCTGGGAATCGCTGAGTCACTGAGGAAGCCACGGGGCTCACTGCTACACTGAGCGACAGCGGTACCGGTCTAATAGTAATTGACGCTACGTCAGAGCGAGTCGCACATGTAGATTAAGTGATAGGCGTTTGGCTGTTCTTCTCGTCGAGAATGCGTATCTTGTGTCTTTTTGTTGACAACCCAGCAAGCCGTGCACATGCAGTGTTGGCCAAGCGGCTCGGAAACTGTGTCCGAGTACCCGGGAGGTTTCGGACCGGGGGACCCGCATTGCTGCTTAACCAATGCCTTAACCGTCCTGCTCGATGTTGGACGACCATGTCTCCCCCGACTTCACCCAGCACTTGGCCTGAACCACCACAAAAAGACACCAGGAAGACCATTTCACCATGGATACCCGTTACTATGGTACGCGCCTTTTCAGCTGCCAATGAACTGCTAACGGGACCTCGACCCAGCTTGCTGTCACGACTGCTGCTCTCGCTGTTCCTCTTGTGCTGCTCCGCGGCAACGCTCTGCTGCTGCTGCACTTGACAAAGCGACACACTCTTCTGCACTAAGCACTTCGCCACCTCCCAGACGGACCGCTCCTCGCGGAGTCCCGGTGGTTCCAGCAGCAGCGGGTGCGCAGCCGCCGCCGCGTCGTGTCGCGCAGGCGGAGGTGCGCGCAGCAATGGCAACTCCTCCTTCGGCCCCGCTAAACCGCTCGCTTCAAGAGTCATCCGAGGCATCTTTGCGCGCGTCACAAGAGGATGGCTTCAACGGCGCACTGTACTCTCTCAAGGCGTTCAGCGTAGCCACTGCAGTTGTCGTTGTAGGTGGTGCTGCCGGCGTGTGGGGACTGAAAATGTACCTTGGGGTGAAAGATGTGCGTGCGTTTCTATCTTCTATGAGACGATACTGACCGTCTCCCTACGTTTGCAGACCCAAGAATTTGCGTCGGCGATGCGGCTTACGCTTCTCACCAGGTGGCCTCTGTTGACCTCGCGCATTCATCGCTCATCCGACTCCCCTCCCCTACCCCCACCCATATCGTTGCCAGTGACGATCCCGTCAACCCCGGACACCGATATACGACATTTGTCTTCGCCCGCTGTGCCGGATGCAGATAGTTGGAACTGGCCAGCGGCGCAGGCGCGCCTTGCAGCAGCCTACGAGCGCGGCGGGATTGCACAATTCGCCGAAACAGCTGCCGGAGAACTGGAGGCTGAGGCCGAAGTCGAGCGACGCAAAAGGGGGCTTGTAGAGTCAGCAACACAGTGTTGACACGGCCCTTAGACGTTAGATCTTTGGGCCTTTCCACACGGATCCTTCAAGTCCTTCACCTGATTCGTCTGCATAATAGACCGTATTGTATATCCCGCTGTTCAGGAGCCCCTTTGTGTTAGATGTTCCACCTGTTGTCGCGGGTCCATCTTTCGGAGCTATGGCCTTCAGCGTTCTGCCTACCCATACAAAGATTGCGGATTCTATCTTAGAGCGGTTCGGATGCAGTCCAGACATAATCACACAAGACTGAGTCAGGGACCCTCACTTGCGCCAACCGGGACCGAGCAGCTTCGGTCATGTCCGGTTACGCGCGACGCGTGCCACAGCGGCGGCAGCGCTTCATCACACTCCATTTGCAGCGAGCAATGGGCTCTTTTGTCCCCGAGTCCTGGACACAAGGACGATGGCCCTGGTTCGCCCTGGCCCCGCATGGAACGCGCAATCTGCGCCTATGGATGCAAGCTTGTAAACACATAAGTAGCCACCCGCGACCGCCGCCTGGCCGGAGGCTCACTCTTTAATTCCCTCAAACCCTCCTCTCATCATCGACAGCTACCGGATTCGTTGCAGGTCCACGATCCCATTTCCGAATCCTCATGTCTCTTCCCGCCTCATATGCCAGGGACCGTCGACCGAACGCCGAGTTGCAGTTACCTGAAGAGTTCACAGACTCATCAAGCGTGCTTTACTCGATGTACCTCTCGCGAGCTGAGGGCTTAAACGAGGATCTAATTCGCGATTGGAAGGAAAGCACAGATGGCGCACTCATCTTTGTGAGTGCTATCTCATCTGTTCACAGACACCACAACCGACACGATCTCGCGATCTCCAGACTGGACTGTTCGCTGTGTCTCTCGTGACGTTCCTCGTTGACAGCTACAAACACATACGTCCAGATACGGGGAATAAGACCGTTGTACTTCTCTCCCAGATCTCCCAGCAGCTCGCTGGCACCTCCAACGAATCGTTCGTCTCCATTCCATCTATTATATCCTCCCAGGAAACCTCCCATCCCTCTCAATCTGCCATTTGGGTCAACGCGCTTTGGACCATGAGCTTCGTCGCCAGCATCGTCAGCGCATTTTTGGCCATACTCTTGCAGCAGTGGGCTCGCCGATACCGTCGCATCACTCGACCCATGTGTTCGATCCAAAGGCGCGCGCGCACCCACGCATTTTATGCTGAGGGCTTGGAACGTTTCCGATTCTCTCTTGCTGTAGAAGCAATTCCCACTCTCATCCATATTTCCATGTTCCTATTCCTGGCCGGTCTCGTCATCTCCCTCCTCGACGTCAATCACAGCATCGCGTACGCTACTTTTGCGATAACTGTCTCATGCGCGCTCCTATACACCGCCGCCACGGTATTACCGTCGGTGTACCTCAACTATCCATATCATACCCCACTTTCTCCGCTCATTTGGGAACTCCGCCGGATGCTCGCATCTGCGGTGCGCTCCGCTGCCGAGCGCGTTGTAGACTACCTTGACAAAGGCGAAGGCAAGGAACCCCAGGTCAACTCGCGGAACCTCATGGATGCGGACAGGGGCTTTATGGACTGGCTGAAAAGGCTCTCAACGCTTTCAGTGCCTATCAATCTCGTCGAGGCCGCTGAAGCGACTGCGTTGCGCAAAGACGTCGGTCCGGTCTTGGATGCACGTGCGCTGGCTTGGACCCTAGACACGGTCGATGAGGAACACGAGCTGGAGCAGTTTTCTCGCGGCATCATCCACTGGGTCAAGTCCAAGTTCGTCGGTCCCAGCCCCGTCAACGTGCTCGAGAAGGCGGTCAGCATGAGCAAGCTCCACCCCGACCTTCGGCGCGACATCTCATACCTGTACATCCGCTCAGAGACCCCGGCACATTGACCGACTCCAAGGTCTTGTCCGAAGACGTGCGGAATCGGCGAAAAGATGTCTGCCTGCGGGCAATGTACGAGTACCCCGGGGCCATGTTGGGCGTCCTGCGGCGCGCAGACGAGGACGACTCTGATCGGTCTAGGCGGGCTTTCAGAGCGCTCCTCGCTTCTGAACACTCGTGGGCATTTGCTCAGGACCTTGTGGGCCCGCTAGAAGGCAAACGCGTTAGAACCGATTCCAAGTCGCTCGGCGCGCGATCCTTCATCCCTGTAATCGCCTCTCGGATTGAGCGCGACCGCGGACGCTACACCAACCGAGACCTCCCCAGGACCGGCGCTGATCCCAGCTTTTACAAGTACTTGCGCTCCAAGACCTCCGAGCACAATTTCCTCCTCGCAAACCTCATCTACTTTGTCCAGGATATGATTCCTGACGAAATTCTCAACCTAGGAGACATCGAGCTCATCGTCCTCGCGGTGAAGGTTGCTTCCCAGAGACTCCAATATGGCGAGGCCGCAGAGGAGTTGCGCGTATTGTTTGACGAAGAGAGGGACGCGCTCCGCGCCAAGGCCAACGTTCCAGGAGTCCCTACGGTTTTCTCGAGGAACATCGCGAAGTTGCTCGAAGTACTTGACAGTCTACCAGCTCAGTTCCCGACGTTACCCAAAAATGATACCATGCGAAGCCAAGCTAGCACTGCGACAGCCGTATCGTCCGATATGGCGAACACTAATACCATCGTCGCATTGCCACGGACTTCTATCCTCGAGAAAGACTCTTCGAACCCTCCACCCCTTGCGCTAAACCTCTCACCACCGCTCCCACCTGTCGAGTTTTCCCCAGAAAACTATACAGTCCCCGACGACCATTGAACCCCGAGAGAATACCAGCTCTACGAGTCAGAAGGGGTAGATACTATCGTGTGGTACTCTGACGTACGTAGCGAACTTGAAACGATGAGCAAGGTTGTCAGTCGCTATTTTTGAGCACACTAGGTGGAGGTAGATGTTGGGTAGATGGGCATAATACTCCCCTGAAACGACTGGCTGGTGACGGTTGCACTGATAGTTGGTACCTGGGGCTGGAAGGGTTTCAAATATGTTCTCTATATGCGGTGGAGTCCTATGAATAGTTGTGACTATGTAGGACTTGAGACAAGACCTACCGGCTACTATCCTCTACTCTCTACTGCGGAGCCTCGGGCGCTTCGCGCCGGCGTTCACAGTCTCGTCTCAGGAATGTCTAGTGCCCCGAGCCTCCCTACCCAACCGCGGGTCGAGTCAGGACCGGCGGAGAAACCTCCGGACTGCAGATATGGCAGATGCAGCCCCACAAAATAATTTTCTGCGGCAACGTGTCGAAAAGCAAGTTGAGACTAGTATCGAGTGCACCCTCCCGGACCATGCACCTTCGCGTCACCAGCCATAATCCACCCGGCTGCTATTTCATCTGATGATAACGGGTAGCGGTGTTTCTATTCCTCCACTCATAAGAAGTCTCCCCCACTTGCGGCCCTGCGGGTATCGTAGCGATCGGGGAGGCAGATCACCGGAAATCCCGCATGATCGTCACTCCAAGGCTGTCATCATCATCACCGGGCACTGATCACCGGGTGCAAGGCGGATCTCAGCAGCGAGGAGAAGTCGAACAGATTTGGAGGCCAATTCAACGAAGGCCCCAATCTATATAGGTAACCAAAAAAAACTGCATCCATAGAAGCAAAGCACCCCTACAAACCCTGAGGCTAAGGTTTGACAACCAGTGACAATATAGTATCGCTGTCACCGGGGAATTCGGCATGGGCCGCACGGACAAAGGACGTGCTCTGATGTAACGTCAATTTCGTTCGACAGATGTTACAAATTCATAAAAACCCTATGAAGTCGCGATCGTGAAGTTGTAGCAGACGGTCCATTCAAACCTATCAAAGGTTCCAACAGGTTCCAACAGGTTCCAACGCGACGATCACCCAGAAAAAAATAACGGAAGCAACCTGGCAGCCGGATAAAAGGCGAATCTCCCCGAACGTGTCTGGATCTTCGAACATCTCTCAGCTGCGGAAAGACATCAGATAGAGTCGCTTTCAAACATCCTTCGTGTTGTCCGGGTGTAGGAAAGCGATCGTCTGATGGAGTTTATGTATCAATAGCAACGTACAATGGAACTGGGCAGGCCTGATGGCGTTGATCGATGATGATTGCGAGGCGCGCGAACAACTGCAGCTGGAGAGGATAAGTAGTAGTGCTGTTTGCATTCATTCAGCTGTCCAAAAATGATACATTCGAGAAAACAGAGCGTAGTTGGTAATAGGTTAGGTCTATCTGACAAGATGACTCGTTAACACCAGGTCCCGGTGATAAATACAAAACAGACATATTTAGGCTTTACTGCAGGCGCCGCGCATACCGTCACAATGAGCATCACCACGAGAACGCCGTCGAAATCTATGCACAAGGGCCCGGCATACGGCTTCGGCGGTTGAGAGAAGAAGCAAACCCAAAAATATAGAACGCACGGGCGCCCCGTCCTTCTACTCGCACACCCAGCGCATGTGGGGTATACGCACGGCGACCGTGGGTCAGACTTTGACAGCGTTCACGAAGCACAGAACACGACATTCAACAAGAACGGCACGCACCCAGCGTAGCGCCCACGTAGACGCGCGAATGGCCGCTGAATCAGTAAGTCACCCAAAATCTTTCAGTAACAGGCCTCCGGGCGCTGTCAGAACGTAGAGTTCGCGCCGAGTGAGTGATCGGAGAGTAGTCATAGTAGAACCGAAGAAAGCCGTAGGACACCGGGAGCCACGCTGTGAAGTTCGGGCAGTTCAGGCATCAGGAATTGACGTTACAGCAGGGTCAACTAAACCAGCAAGCCGGCCGCATTGAGGTCAGAAGTGCGATTGCTCGCACCGGAGCTAATGTAACGCGAACATCTAATAGTAGACTGACTAAGAAGGCCGAAGTGATGTTATGAGAGAGAACGCACTCACAAACCACACACGCGGGAGGGAGTGATTGAGGTGACCCAGTTTACGAATAAGCATGCCGTTCCGCGCGTCGAATAATCACTCTGCGAGTCCTCGACGGTGTCAAAAGACGCTGAACGTGTCCAAATCGCACATTGACGTGGCGTAGCTTCTGACGGAAACATCGTGAAACTTACGAGTGGGCGATTCACCTGAAAGCCATGCTAGATCCTTGGGTCTTAGGTCTGAATTGCTCGCGGTGATGAAAATGCGAGCGAGACATGTCTGACAAGGTGGACAACCAACAGTCAACCGTGACACGAGCGAGGATGCGGGTGACTCACACTTGTCATTTGCTCAGCGTTCAAAGTTACCACACCGGGAATTACTGTACCAACGAGCTCACGACTCCGCAGGTCCACCCACCCTGCGCACTGAACATCCACGTTTCGGTGCGAACAAACATCGGCACTGCACCAAATTCGAATTTCCTCGAATTCGCGCTTTGAGGAGTTACTCGCCCTTCATCCAAAGGACAGTCTGGTTGGCGCACGCAAACCAATGGTGGAGTAGTCATGAACAAATTCCCAACGCCAAAGACGACATGTTTGTTAGTGGGCAAGGCTCAACAACGTCACACCGAGATCCGAGTCGTTTTGAGTTCATTTAGCTGCACTGAACATCGCACCCTTCGGGCAATGATCGATCTTTCGGCGAGAGTTAGCCCGATATTACGCATGGCACGACGAAACTCGAACCTTATGGGGCCACCTCAAAAAGCTTGTAACGCATAATGCATAAAGGCCCGTTGGACCCGCGATAACGGACCGGCGTGTAGTACGGATGGTTAGGAGGATGGCGCGTCAAATGGAGGTACAGAATATATGCGGTCAGCATCGGAAGACTTCCGGCAGTCAGCTAATGCCAGCCAGAAGCAAATTAAGAGTCGATCCCCGTAAGATTCTGAAAGAAAAAGGGCACTGAGGGTATTTTGGACACGTGACGTTGCATGTCGATAAAACGATAGAACAAGGAACGATGTATTGCAAAGCACAAGACGATATTCCGGCTCGAGGATGTTTCGTGGAAATTACTCGCTCGATGATGCAGATGTTTGATGTATTCGGCGCGCACCCGCAGGCGCCCTAGTGAGCTCGTCACGTGGCTGTACGGCACCGCCACCGGGCCGCAAGAGGCCGCCACAGCCACGGTCACGTTCAGTCGCGTTCAATCGCACTGCCAACTAGTAGTTGAGTGGTCTTTCTGATTCATCGAACTCTCGCTGCTACAATACGCGCATTCGACGGGATTCAGTACAGCATCAAGTAAGCGTTCTTGGTCTGCGCATACCGTACTCCCCTCTGAAAATGTACAGGTGAAGTTTTGCCACGAACTCCCACTATGGCCAATACTCAGCCGAGTACCTCGAGCACCACGCCAACTGTGCTTATCCCGGAACTTCTCTCTTTCTCACCTCATTTTCTCCTTGACGACATGGTGAACATTGCAAATGACGGAGTTGGCCGCGCCGTTGATGCCATGGAGGACTTTCTCAACCGGTGGGCGGAAGCGCGCCTGCAACGCGAACCGGACTGGGATGCCGAAAAGGATCTCGAGCAGGGCCTCGTGGCATTCCAAACGCTTTTAGAGTTTCACGCCGACATCGCGTTCGACTTCTTTGAGGCATGGTCATTGAGGAACATCTTCGTCGTTCCGGACGGCCTTCCCCTCGTTGCGCCTCACCATGCAGGGCTCAGCTTGGACCAGCCTGCAAACAAAGAGGCTGAGCTTCTTGCCGAGATTGATGAATTGCGACGGCAAGTAGACAATGTGCGTCGCGCCCTCTCACCAATGTTGCCCCGATTCTGATGATAATCCCAGCAAAGACGCCTAAGGTCATTGCTCAAGAAAGCTTCTCGCACAGCTGCGCGTCACAGGAGACAGGCACAGAAGCGCCTTGATCACCTCTCTTTCATCCAACCTGACCAACTGCGTATCCTCCTGGACGCCGCCGGAGATGTCGACTCTCTCTACTCCAAAATATCCGCCTTAGCGCAGCTCGAACCCGTGAACGCAGATATCAAATTACCCGAGCCAGGCAAACGTGAATGGGAAACAGGCAAAGCGGGCTATCTGAACTGGGCGAATGCACAGCTTGTCCAGCGAGCGAAGCAGATGGACTCAGCCCCTGGCGCATCTTCTCTAAGCACTTCGGCAGAAGAAGTAACTAGGTCTGGGACAAAGGAAGAGATGAACGCCGCGCTTGAAGATCTCGAACGTAGAAAATGACTTATCGTCACAGCTCGAGCCACTTCACGGCTCACGACCACATGCACCCTTCCCTTCCGTCACCACCTGTCATACCCCTAAAACCCATGTATTTCTTTTGTGACCCTATCGTTTGTATCAATATACACTTTCTCCACCACCTTCAAAGCGCTGGCAGCGCCCCATCAAGTCAACTTGAACTCGGTGGCACTCGGGGTGCATCGAACCTCAGCGTCAACACGGCGTGACATTTATCACGTGTACGTGACAAATCCCGCTCTTTGCCACATTGAAGTCGCCCAATTCCCTCCGGGGAACCTCAGGTTCCTGCTACCATTGACTCTTCCTGCACTGGTACTGAGTACTGAGCCAATGTTACTAGCCCAAGCCACAATAACACCCTCATTAGCAAGAGCAGCGTTTAGCGTGCGCCATCCTGCTGTAATACCTGATTTCTGGAATACTGTACCCTCTCAACCATATGTTCATACCTTGTGACGCGTGACCAAAAAACCTCTCAGTTCATCAGTTCAAACCGGCCCTGGGCCCGTGACATCGCCCCCCGAAAGTTCAAAGTTCAGGCACGCGGCAGCCTTGAGAGCTGCCCGGGGCCGGCCGGCCGGCATACTGAGCGCCGGACTTCTAGGGAGTAAAGTTCAATCCTCCCTGTGACCCGTGACATTGGCCTCCGAAAGTTCAAGTTCAGTGGCTCCGTGACCCGTGACTGAACATATGGTTGAACGGGTACAGTAACCTTGTGCACCTGCAGGTATCAATCTTACCAAATGCTACCGTACATACTTTGGTCGGCGAGAACATTTTTCGAGAGGTTGGCTCGAAGCGACTGTACGCAGATTGCGCATGTGGGTGACAGCAAGTTGGCGACGATTAGCGCCCGTCAGCTTTCTGCAAGCATCACTTGCACAACGCGCTAATGGCAGAAAATGTCTGATACCACCGTTCGCCACCGGTCCCTAACGCTACAACTCGATGATAGCGTTGCCAGATGGCACTGGACACAGTGCATCGACGAGAATTCGCGCCTTTTTCAACGGTCGGACTCCCGCGGCCCTTCGGAGTACGGACTGATGGCCCCGGCGCACCATTGACTTCGTAACCCCAGCTTCTCTTGTGAAGCTTTGCACACGTTTAGCAGCTGCTTTTCTGCTTTCCCTGGACCTTAGGGGAATATGATCCTGTCCGATCAAAGCGTAATTTGCGGCGTACTTTGCCCCCATGCACCCAGCTCCTCCTGGCGAGTTATGAACACACTCCTACCGGGTTTCGCAATCGGCGCGCGAGGCGGTGACATTTTCCGGGCTCGTATGCAAGCAGGCCGGCATCGGCGTGCGTGCCTCCGGCGGCCGCTCATTGATGCCACCTCACGCCCAATTCACGCTAGCCTCTGCTTGGTAGCCCATCCACCTTGTCAGGGACGACGTTCCGACTCGGATGCATCCTGTCGAATCGGTGGGGACTGGGACGTCAAACGATGGGCCGCTACATAGTCAAAAGGCACGGTAAACCTAAAAGTTTGTCTGGTCAAATGCTATCGTTCATGCCTGCCATCCCGTCCAACGCATCGGGATGTGGTCCGATGTGCCTGGCACCGTGCCAAGAACCAACAAACATCACAACGCTCCACGAGACCCGCTTGCAGAGTTGGGTAAATCAATTGCACATTCCCGAAGGGCCGAATCCGAGGTTGCACAGAAGCTCGTAGGCTGTCGTAGGGCGTGTCTTACGGAAGTCTTGATGACGAGACTGTAGCGCAGAGGGGGCTCCATTCGAACGTACGTCGACGAACGCCTCATGCCATGTGCCAGATTGCTTATTCTGAATTTGAATGACATGTGTGAAGATAGCAGAACCACCAGCACGGCCAAGCACCCGAGAGATGCCGGCTGCCTGTCAGTGTAAGTACCATCAAGCGTATGCTCAGCCATCTGGATTACGTCGTGAACAGGGACGATCAGTATTTCACAGGTAGCAGTACTGGCTGCGTTGGAAAGAACCAACAGCAAGGCGATGGGAATGAACGGCCAAGACGTACAAAAAAACGAACTGTATGACATGACCTCCCGCCACGATTGAAACCAACGTTGGCGACAGCATTGACTTCTGCTGTCAGCACCGTCTGCATTCCCCGTGGCAGCAGCTGGGCTAGACGCACTTTCCGTTCTCCACTCTGTTGAGATAGACGGGACGGCCTTAAGTTACCAAGATGCATGAGGGGCAGTGGTCATTGGTCGAGAATGAGATCACCCCGTCGCTACATTCGGTAGCACTACACGAGAGGCATTTCTTTTGCATCACGTGACTGACTGATGAGATGCTGGGGCCGATTGCCCGCGGCCCGGACCACTTGAACTGGCACTGCTGGCTCTAGCCTCCTCTCTAGTCCGATTCTTCTTCTGTTCCATTCGGGCCACATATTCCAGGATTCTGAACGCTGGAGGAGATGTCGGCTACTGGAGCACCGCTTATTTGTGTCGACACGAGGACTACTGTAGGCTATGGCAGTACTCGCAGGCAAACGGGAGCACCTGGCAGAGCGCCATTTCTTAGAAGTTCTAACTATCGATATCGCTGTCGCTCTCACAGAGGTAAGCGCATAGGCGACCGATGGTTCTGAACAGAGATGGGCTCGACATCAGATCTCTGCCTAAAAATACTGTCATCATCGTCCCGGGAACCCCAGCGGTGGCCCAACAACCCCGTTATCTGACCTTGGACGTGCGAGCCTCTGACTGGACTAAGGATAAGGTTCAGCTCGGTAAGGCCCTTATTCAGCGGGAGCTTACTGCAACCAAACGGTTATGTTGCCCCCAGGCGAATGTTGTACATGCTCTCGTGATGAGTATTGTTAGGACGTTGGCATCATGTATCACTCCTGGTGCGGCCGGCATCGTGAACTCGGTCGGCGCCGCGGTGTGCAAGATCACGGAGAGCGAAGAAGTGACGCTACAGGATTGTGTGCCATGGCAACGTTTCTGGGGGCCTGCGCAATGTATCCGTTGTAGACTCTTCGGGTTAGTAGACTCGACCCAGCACTGTATGATTTTTCTATTCGGAGCACAATCTCATCCGGCGCGGTTGGCAGACTCATGACGGAACTGTAATGCCAAATAAACCCGGTGAGCCTAGAAAGGTCCAACCGATGCGAGGAATATGCGCTGTCTGATGCAAGTTGGAGGTCCGAAACGAAGGCGCGCAGCGGCGCGAAGCGAAGTCGAGTGAAGGAGAGCGAATGAAGAGAGCAGAAGGAGGAGGGGCAACGCGAAGTGTAGAAACGCTGATATTCGTAGCCGGTACATACTACAATTTATACTACAAGCTGATAGGAGTATTGTACAGTATTTACATGGGAGCAATCACAGGCAGTTTCGGGAGCTGGAGCTCGAACGGCCGGACACAACAGAAACGTACATAAAGTGACGACGCGCCCGTCATTTCTTCGTCAACAGTTGCGTAGTTTTGCTGCGCATCGTCATACAGTGGAGGCGGATGCTGGGATTGATTTTTGCATGCGAGAGCTAGGAAGAATAAGGTCAAACGAGACGGAACTGGGAGTAGCGGAGGCAGGGAGAGAGGATCCGGGAAAGCGGCCCGGCCCGGAAGACTGAATGGAGCGCGACTTGTAACTCCAACACTGTCCGTGTCGAGTTGTTTCGTACTAAGACGTGTGCTTAACAATCGCATAGAGTTCCCGCTGGTACCGCATTATGGTGCAAGTCAACGTCCGAATGATCTCCTGACGGGTGAAAATGACACGGAACGGTCCATCAGTGCGGGAAACGAAGATCATGCAAATACTGCCCATCTTGACACGGGCCAATCGCTACGGGATGGACTGGCGTCTCAAGGAAATGGGCTCATACCTGCTGATGGAACACGGTATCCAACTAGACGAAGCGGCCAGAGGTACTAAGCGCTCCGTTCAGCGCTTAATATCCCAACTGAGAACAAGGGCGTGACAGCTCACTGTATTCCGTAGATCGCTGGCATCATGTCCCCGGACCCGCCGGGACCCGCCGCGGATATCGTGAGCGTGAGCCGCTCGCCCAGTCTATCGAGCCAAGTATGGTCGCTCTAGTGTAGAATGTTCGGCGGGCCCCCGGGAGGTTCCTTTGATCTCGAGTAAAGTCTTACGCGCATGTCGAAACCCCAATTTAGGATCAGCCCCAAACCCGCTCCCCCTTGCAACAATGGCCTCACGTATGGGGTTCACTCAGTTGTTCATTGTAGATATTCTGGCGCTGGGGCGCGTAGAATCTCGAGCGCGATGATCAATTTTTGCGAGCCTCTCTTTTATGCAGGTGCACTTTCAGTCAATACCGAGCTTGTTCGATATGACACTCAATCAAACGCCGTGGAGGGGGGGGGGGGTCTTCACAAGTTTACACTGTCCGAAGAGTACAACATCCGTTACCACTGCCGGGAGTGGTTAACACGCGTCACCCGGTACCAGTACAGGTACACGAGACTTTCCTCCCGGGAGGCTGTCGCGCCGTTGGTGTTGCTCAAGCGACGGGCCTTCGTGAATATCGCGTTGATCTCCTGAGAGTATTCACTTTTTAAGACTCAAAGTCTGATATCGATCACAGCAATCATATTGACTGGGCGACGCACTGACTAGCAGAGTCAAGGACAGGTGTGAGCTTCGCTTCTTCGTTGTATCCGCATATCCTCTGTCGCCTTTCTCGAAAGAGTTTGGTACTGAGCCCCGGGTTGAGGAGAGGATCTGCATGGAGCACATTGTCATCGCGACCGATATATACTTCTTCGATTCTTCTATCTTTGCGCTCTCTATGAAGGTCATAATGGCTATCGCATGAGCAAGCTGAAGAAGAAATAATATCCTGCCAACTCCCTCGCGGATATTCCACACATCATTGAGACATTAAAGCGAATCCAGGACGACAAGATGAGCACACGCACCAGTCGGTCAATGGGGTCTATAGCTTTGCGCACCCCAACGAGCACCAATCACGGGGATAGCAAACCTTCCATTCCCTACAATCAGTTTTGGAACGCATTCGGGGCCTAGGCGCTATGCGCCATGCCTTTGGCAAACACGCCAGACAGTAAGCATCGTCGAAGCGCGTGGCGGCGGCTGGTGGCGGTCGTCTCTATGGCCCGAATGCTCATCAATACTCGCAGGGTTGACGGACCTTCACTTGGCTTCATTTTATGATACGTATCTTGGCAAATCGTTGTTGAGTTACAGTATATCCGACTTCATGTGACCAACAAGTCGTGCCGTTTCAGATACACGGTCACAAGGCAACACTTTTGGGCCGCGGCTCGAGGACGATAGTCAGCCAATGCGCCGACTTGGACTTGCCCTTCCCTGATTGACTCACCACGTAAGAAGTGGGATATCTGAGCAGAGCCTGTCCAAAACAGGTGTCATCACATGCCACGTGACCTCAGCGTGGTATTTTGTGTGCAACTGGATTGAAACACCGTAAGCTCCGACGACGACTGGCATAGCGGTGACCCACCACGCGTCCCGGGTTGCAAAAGGATTGAAAGTATGACTATACGAGAGGACCACGATGTTGGCGTACAACCTAGGAATAGACGGATTCAAAGAAGGACAGAAGACCTCCACGCAGCTATGTTGTCGTTCCAGGCGTGCCAAGTTTCAGGGGACGCAACCTGCGGTGAAAATTTCACCGGTATGGATCCGAAACACCCAAACCCCTAGTTTTCATTGCACCAACTTGCTTTCGGACCAGTTCCGCGATCGGGACGTGAAACTAGTCGTCCTGCATGAGCATGGCCATATACGAGACTTCGTGGAGGGTCAAAGTTGATGACACGGCGTGGCCGGCGCTCAGAACCGACGTGATGATGAGTTGCGGCGGCAAAATTCGCGCGCACAAAAGTGGGGGCCGTCGTGGATGCATTGAATGAGGGTTTTTACGTGTAGCCTGCTGGCGGGCACTCTCTGAGTTCCACGTCGAAGTGTCTGATAACAGGAGGCCGTACCTCGTGAAAAACGGGCTATCGGCGGTAGCGGGGGTTCCTTCGGAGGTCGGAGGAGCCTCCTCTACGACGATGAAGTCAGCAACGTCCACTTTGAGTATGATGGTCGTCCGTACGCACAAGGAAACTACCCGGGACTGTCGTTGTCAGCGCGGACTTCGGTCGTAGGAGGTTTGTCCGTCATCCAATTGACACCAGTAGGGACGTGTCCCTGGTAACCCGCAATTCCTATGAATAGACACAGAATTAGCAATGAGGAGGGGGTATCTGGACTCTTACCGCTACCGATAGTATATCGTCCGACACGTGCTCATCGAACCATGGCAGTATGGCTGCGCCCCCCCCCCTTCCCGCCCCCCCGCCGTCTCGGAGAAACAGTAGCTAGATGTAACATATCCAGCAAAAGTTGCACACCTTCCCTGCGGCCTCATGACTTCATCCGAGCGACGAATAGTAGCGAAAAGAAAAAAGACAAGAGAAGACCTGTCAACCTTTCTCCGTTTCACGAAAGCAGGCCCGGGTGCTGCCCGAAAGTGCCTAGTCACTATAGCCCGCACTGGAACACCGGAGGAGGATAGTGACGTCCGGAGGGCGGATGGAGTGGGAAGGTGACAACATGTTGGAAACTCACGTCAATGCGGTGCCTCTATTGCCTGCCATGCAGCGAGTCTTAATAGGTAGATCGTCCGCGATGAGCTGTAGGTCTCGTTCATGGGACAAAGTAGACAGATATGTACAATTCACGGACCGCTCGTGAAGTGCTGCGGTGACAACGAGCTCGAGCAACGAGTCACACTATCATGCATGACAAACTATGAATTATCTAGCAAGTCCGTTTTTTAAGTCAATTAGAAGCCTGCGCCTGTAGAGGGAGAGGAAAAAACCTTGGTTCGGGGGCACAAGTATTCCCAGACAAGAAGGTACCGAATCGAAGTCGCCAATTCCTCAACTCGTGGAATGATGTCTCGGTCAAAGCCTTGAACGACGTCGCGGGGTATTAAAAAATATGTCAAGACGATGGAGCGACTTGCTCCACGCTGCCTGCATGGCACCCTTGCCCTAGACGTACTGAAGAGGAAGTGCCTAGATAAATTCGCCACGACAACGTGAAAGCTATAGACTGCTCCAACCACCCGCGTGGCTACTAGTCATGAAGCAGCATGCACGAGCTCTTCAGGGAAAACAGTGCGTACTGTCTCAGAGGGGAAAGAAGCTGCCTTCCTCACGATGTTCTTTGAGCTTCGCAGTTATCCCGCGATCCTTACGTGTTGGTACGGGAGCACACACTGCCACACCCTGTGAATCTTCTAGTCATAAATCAGACAGATATGTGCAGGCTTTATAACGCTTACGACACACAGTGTGTCCAGCTCCGCTCGCTAGCTGAAAACCTCCAATAATGACGAGATCGAGAGACTGGTGCATCATCCTGGCCTTCCTGGACAGATGGACATGATAACGTCGACGCGTATGAACGGGTAGCTTGCTCATCTGCGTACGAGCGCCTGCTGCACCAACACAGCGCCCGGGAAAACGACGCGTCCCAGCGTCCTGGTACCCCAGGGTTGGCGCAGCTAGCAGGATGCAATACATAATTCACGCCGGGCTACGGCCGAACACTGCCGAGCACGGTGCGAAGAAGTCGCGCCTGCCGCCCCTCCCGCGCCGCGCAGTCGCCGTGGGTTCAGATGTCGAGCGAGTTCCCGATCCGGGGGCCATAAGGTTAGGTTCTACGAACCAGAACCTCCGCGTGCCACCAGCGGAGGGCCATGCCCTCGATACGTATTGTCAACCCCATATAGCGGGAGGGGCAATCGTCCTAATGATGGTCGAGACTGGCAGTGCGGCCCCCGCGCGTGTAAATGTAAGGTGCAAGAACCAATGTTGGATGTTCGTCGGTTGCATACGAACTACTTGAGCCCTGGGAAAGCTTAAATGAGCGGAAATGTGACAAGAAAGTTACCGCGTTCGGTGGGAAGAAATGAGACGTTCAGGGCGGAGATATGCTGGTATCCGGAATCTGGATCGCGGGGGCTTTACACCTGAAATGTAAGGTGTAGTTAAACAACTATGTTTCATAAACAAAAGAAAGCGGGCGCAAACTAAAGACCTTTCACGGAAGCTCATAGCACATGGCCGAAAATCGATTCACCGGCCCTACAGGCAAATGACCGACCCAAGGGTCGGAAGGCGCACTCGGTACCCACCTAGCCATATTAATGACGGCGACAAAATGAGGTATGTTTCGGTTACCTTATCAAACGGGCCCCCTGGTAAGTCCAATCGGCCAACAGCGTCATTGACAAATGCCTGCGTAAAGCCTATGATACATGTCAGTACAATATGTTTCGGGCTACCGTCCTTGGACGGGAAAAGCTAGTCATACACTTCGATTGTCACCAGCGCTCGGGTCTGCTCCTGCACAGCGATGGAACATCGATTGTATAAGTCTGTGGCGCGCCTTACGATCAACGAAAGCGAGGCTCGCTGGAAGCATCAGTCAAATTACGAAGCAGGCCATATCAGAAGACAGTATCTGGAAGAATGCCCAGCGCTCCGCACGGAATTAACATGGATAGCCGGAGCTGCAAAATCGGGTGCATTCCCATGCGCACGGAAACAGCCGAGCATAAGACTCGACGTGCTCGAGTCTCTCAGTCCCATCCCAGCCAGCGAGTCGGGTGCAACCGGAACCCGTGCAGCGTGCTGTTGCCGCTAGAAAGTGCCGGGAAGAGAACGCCACAGAAAATATTGTGGCCGTGAGTTCGAAGGAGCGCCCCAAAGCCCAAAGAGTAAAGAAGGGCAGAAAAAAGCTCGGAAACCAGCGCACTGGACTGGTATTGCTACTGATAAGAATACCTGAGCGAAGATGATGTCAGTAGCTGCCATACTGACATTGAGCGGCGAGTACAGCGGAAAGAGAAGCATACCGTGAGACGAATGAGACGAAAACTCACAGCTACCACACACTCTGCTGCGTCGCACTGGCACTCGGGATGCTCTGGGGCATTACAGTGCTGCGGGGCCCGGTTGCCTCCCGCTCCTTAGCGTTGAGAGTGTCCGCATCCTTGCGGTATTCGATCTTTTCTACTCGAACTTCGCCTTCAATGAGCTGATACACATACGTCACGACGACAGGGCCTTGGATGTCCATCAATGCGAAAGATGGTGTGGGATCGCTGGAGAAAGACCATCACCAAGGAGCCATTGCCAATGCGACCATGGGCATGACGTACCCATTAAAAGAGCCCGACCATGCCCCAGTAGCCGAGCCAGGATTGACAAAGAAGCGGCCGTCGTGATCGATGGCCTGGAATCTTCGAGGCATGTCAGAGGAGCCCAACTCAGCGGGACAAGCAGGTCTACGTATGGGTATGCCCGGATATGAGAACGTCGACATCCATCTGCCTTGCTATGGCGTTCAAGGAGTCCAGATCCCCCGTCGGGATACACTGATGGCCATGTATCACCCCTATCCGTATGGGCGAGTGGGTCACCGTTATGGACAGGGGAAAGGCGGGAGACTGGGATGAATCGAGTCAAGAGACGGTTGAGCTCTTCAACGGGATCAAGCACCTCGTCATAGTCGCCGCGAACGACGTGCACATCAGCCGCAACTGTCCTCAAATAGTCATACGTCTCCCGATCGCAGACATTTCCTGTGCAGAGGATTTGTTGGATTTTTCCGGGGACGAGGAGCTTCTTGAACTTAGAAGGGAGGTCGTAGGTGCGATGAGGGATATGGAAATCCCCAATGACGAGGACAAGAACCATGTCGGTGAGTGCGCAGAGACAAGAGACTGCGGCGGCTACCGAATGCAGCAACGTGCAGCAACGGACCGAAGCGCCTCCGCACTGCGAGCGCCAATTAGACTGCCACGTTCCTCTCTCCCGCCATGGCTCAAAGTCTCGAACAAAACTGCACACCACTCAAGCTTGAGTATGATTCTTGCTTCAACTCCTGGTTTGAGGGTTATCTCGAGCCTGCTGTCTCTGCTTCCGCGTCACCCGAGAATCGGGCAAAATACTCCAAAGACAAGGCCGAGGAGTACGAGCGCAAATGCGGTAAAATATGGGCGAGCTATCGAGACTGCGTTCAAGTACGTTGGATGCCCCCTATTCCCTGTTCTTGTCTTACCGTGTGCTGTTTCCAGAAAGCCGTCAAGGAAAAGGGCCTAGACGAGCTTCTCGACCAAGCTAGGAAGGAAAATCCACTCAAAGAGCCGCCACAGGTGTCTTCGCAGCCCTCGTGAGCACTTGTTGCTGCAATAACTGATGACGGGACCCTCGCTGTTCACTTTTTATCATCGGACCCGGTGAGCATGTCGGCCCCCATTTTAACCTCAGCATTGCCAACCACGCGGCCAAGAATTAGAAGCATAGATCCCACCTCATTGTATCATCCGCGTCGCCTTCTTATCTCTCCTACTTACTTGGATAGTTGCGTTACAAGGTTCCGCTAGCCCCGTGGTATTGACGAAAACGATACTTCACCCAGTTTCACCCCCTCCCCCGGGGCAAACCTCGACTCTGACCGCGAAACCTCCATAAGGCAACTTGGACTTGTAATGTTAATGATATTTCATAAATACGACCCTCTCCACGCGCTCAAGAAGCTTCTCCAGCCAACGCGGATTCCTGCTCCGCGACACCCATCCTCCCGCCCACATAAGCCCGTTGTGAACTTCTGCCGACCGTCAAGAATATGCCGATCAAGGTTTCGAGAGTCTTTGTCCTTCTCTACTTCGACAAGCCAGCGTCTACATGTCAACCTAGACAGTGAAGACATCCCCAGCCCTACTCAGGGCTAATGATACTACTCCCTGTGTCATACACGCGTGTTGAACTGCCAGCAGCGTGAATGTCGGTTTCCGCGGCATACGTTCCTGGACGTTTTGGGGGGTGTTATTTTTCCAACTCAGCAGTCGCTCGTGGCATTGCGTACGGCAGCGGGCATCCCCTGAGGTAATTGATAAGCACCTCGAACCAGGCCATGCACTGGCGGTGTTGATATAAGGGTGGGGTGCAAAAGTGAGCAAATAGCATGTTCCATTCTGGGGCTCGTTTCAACATCGTATGTATGCAGCGTCGGCACCCAACACGTCGTGGGCAACGTACTAGCTGACGTAGACCCTGGACCCGTCCCTAGCCGCGAGCCATACCGGCGGACTCGATGCTGTGACGGTGGACGTCTGTCTCAAGGTTTGACACAACTGCCCCACATTGCGAGCCCTCGCCAGCCTTGGTCCAGGCATGCTGCCCAAGTCTGCTCTACGTGAATCTGACGATCGCTGCAATATATTGAGATTGCTCGAGGTACGCGAGCGCATGTCTAGACAGACTCAATTGACAGAGTCTTCTCGACATCCTGAGTAACAGTGCTGATTCGGCACCCACGGCACCTATGCGACAACTTCTCGACTCACGAATTTGCAATTCGGCAGCCCGAGTATTCGCACTGTGTGACCTGCGGCGGTGCTGGGCCATTGGCCAGGCAAACTGCTCTCGCAATGTACGTCAAAACACTTTCCGGTCGGAGCAAAGCCCAGGCGCATGCCACCGTCTTGCGCAAGGGGAAAGCTTCTTATAAGCTTCTTCCAGTTTCTACCATAAACGCATCAGATGGTTCTCTTCCAGGCTTCTACTTCGCGCGCATGATCGGTATTCTGCGTGGATAAGTTCCCAGAGACCTGCTGCTGCTGTGTTCTCGTCGTCGCGGTGTAGTACGGCGCGGCGGGCGGCGGCGAGTATAGCGCCTGACGTAGTTCGGATAAACATCCAAGGATCATCAGAATTCTCGCGCGACTCGGGCTTCGTAGACGGCATTCGTACAAGCCTATTGACATGTGCCCTGACCGCGGACAGCGCGGCCGTTCATGTTCAGGAGCAGCATATCGCCTTCGGCCTGCGGTCGCTTGCGACAGCGCCGCCTATGGCCAAGTCCCAACGTCATCGTATTCACGAGGCGCCACCCCCTGCGCCTGGGCGGGCGAATGGAAGCCACCACTCGATCTTCGTAAGCGGGCTTGCCACTGCGGGATCCCGGCGGGGAACGGCAACGGTCGCGAGGTGCACTGTCCGATTGGGTATACATTTTGCGCCATCGCAGAGTCCAGTGTATCATCAGGAAATCGCGCACTCGGTGCTTCCGACTTCGAAATATTCACGGCAACCGCTCGCATTCGCTCGCGAAACTCAATCAAACGCGGCTGCCGCATCTGGTGAGTGCGCGCATCGATCCTACGGCGTCGTGTCCGTAGACGGGCCTGCGCTTCTGCCCGCCGCCGCAGATGTGGGTCTGCTATATTTCTGAGACAGTCGTTGATGGGGGCGCGAGGAAATGATGCTATCCTCGATCACATGATGGGAAGGAACTCTAGACTCAACGGACGCGACATTCCGCTAGTCGCACTTTCTCTCCTTCGATCGAATCCCTTCCCCAGAGGGGGACCAAGGGTGGTCGGCGGGCTGCCGCTTGACCGCTCACCGATAGCTCCTGAGGTTTCCGGATCCGCACCCCTCGGCATTAAGTACCTTTGAAGCGACCCCACAGCGCAAAACTCGCAGCGCCACACCGTCTGAAGCGAAGCGCGCAAAAGCGAGCGTGATCCTCGTGTACAAGCCATCGTAAACTGCAACTGAAGCACACAGGGTCGCCACCAGGCGCCTATATCGATGAGCGTGCGCGCCACTTTGAACACCGGCAATGAGGCACCGTTGCGCCGCCGTCAGCGCGAAGCTGTCAACTTACCAATCTGCTGGAGACGCGTTCCCATTTCTGATTTAGCTGTGGGAAGCCAAGACCCCGCCGCAGTTCTGATACGAGCATAATGATAATTTGCATTGCTACTCTTCCACCTACTTATCAAACCCTTACACGCTAGTTTGCAATATGCGAACAGAAGAAGTAACAGTATACAAGTCGCGCTAATGCGGCAGCGGACGGAGAGGCTAGAGTCCCATGAAGGAAAAGATGCGACAGCGATTATACGAGGATGATGAAGAACGAATAGGATAGGAGGGGATGTTCAACGAGAGCGATGGAATGTTAGGAACGTGAGAGCGTCCCCAGGCTGCTGCGCTAGAAACACGCCGAAATAGCGGTGTTCTGGCAGGGTAGTGGCGATCATGAACTCGGCGAGTAGTTCACATACTGGTGGGACGCGAAGCCGCCGTACATTGGCTTGGCCGGCGCAATGTGCATAGGAAAGCCACTCTGGTCGAAATCGAAAGACTGCATGGAAATGCCATAGTCCTGGCCTACATGGTAGACGGCACCGCTACCGGCGAAATGACGAATCAGCGTCAAAGGTGCGTGCCGACAGCGTGTAGTGACTTACGGATCGTATGCGTGAAGGCTACCATATGGCACACCGTTCTCATATTTAACCTCAGACTGTACGTAGGCCTCATGTTGTTCGACAGGGTGTTGGGAGCGCACATCGAAGCTAGGCAAAATAGGCAACTGGATCAGCGCCTGGTCCTGCCCCGATATCGGGTGCGCATCGTCGTGTTCCGGCAGCGGCGCCACAAGGTGTTGAGGGTGGGCGTGGCGGACTGGCTGCGGAGCAGCAATCGACGAATGACCCACAAGGGGATGAGCGGCAGTGTCGGCGAGCGCGCCAGTATGGAGCTGCCACGGCTCGTCAATCGGGTACTCATCGCTCGGGGTTGAGCCTTCCCAGTACGGGCTGGTGTGATCAGGATACTGAAGCGTCAGAGGCTCCGAGATCTCTGCCTTAATAGCGAAGTCGGGAAAGGCGGGTGGCATGGCGGGCCCACGCGCGGGCTCGCGTGTTTCGCGGCGTGGCCGGCGAGCCTTAGTCGCACTGGTAGGTTCTGGAGCAACCTCAGATGCGTACTCGCAGACGTAGTCGCGTGAAGTACATCGGGCACATGAAGGCCGTGTCCCGGTGCACTGCAGGGCCGGCCTCCTTAGCCGGAGGGACAAACGAGCAAGGCGAAAAGAAGCATACCTTTGCCTTGCGTTCACGGCATTTTTTGCAAGCTTCTGAGGCGCGTTGATTGCGCAAAGGTGTCGGGGAACGCAGGAAAATGCAATCGCCTTCTGGACCCGGGAGTATCCCTGCACGGTACTCCTCGTATTCGTGACCCCATGAGACATTGTAGGGGATGAGGTTCCAAGCATCGTCAGGGTCGAACGGGGTGCTAACTGACTCCGGTGATGGGATAGAGTATCCGCTCGAAGTCGACGGCGAGAAGCTCGAGAAGGCAGGCGAGATGGAGGTGTCTAGCGAGGGTGGGAAGGCAAGACGAGCGCTGGGTGCGGGGAGGTGCATTGGGCCGTCATCGCTAAACTCGGACACCGTGTCCTCCGCAGTCGGGTTGTGCCCTAAAAATTTAGCATAGAGAATGGAGAGTATGGCGCACAAGCTCACAAATTTCACGCGGCCGGTGTGGGGTATCGACATTGTGACGGACCTCGGCGCTGCCGTCTACGGTGACGGTAAAGGTTCCGAACATGGAAGGGGAGCGAGGCATGATGCACGCCTGCTAGTCGAGCGATGTGGGGTGCTGGGAGGGCTGTTGCGACTCGAGGAGACTCGCCGCGGAGGATGTCAGGTGAAGTGGGAAAAGAGGAAGGGCAGAAGGAAGCATGAGAAGGGGAGACTATAAGAATGATATGATGAGTGGTCTGGTAGCCACCACCGAGGTGGGTTACTCGAAAGGGTTCAATTGACAATTGCGTTCGACCGGCCCTCCAGAGAGCAAACCCAAAGGTACACGATGATCTAGATCGGAAATATGGGGCGGACGGCGATCGAGATGTGCGAAGCTCCTAGTGCATGTCGATTGGGCGCCATGTCCATGGATCCTCTCCAGCGCGTGTCCTCCATCCCCTACACAGCATTGGTACTTGCTCCTGTCGCCTCGAGGCCGTCGTTTCTGGTTTCGAATGATAAAAACCCCGCCACGTTGTGTCGACCTTTGTCCCCCGTGAAGGGACAAGTGTCTGGCGGCGGCCATGGGACGAGGGTTGCTTCTGGCGAATTCTGTTTCGTTCCCCGACGATCCCTCTGAAAACTGTCGGATACCTTTAGACATTTTGGGATGGCCGATCGCCCGCAAGCGTCAGGAGCACTGCACCTGGAACTCGGCATACGACAAGCAATACCGGGATGACAGGTGCAGGACATAGCCAAACAATCAATGCCCTTGGATAACCCGGCGCTGGAGCTTCCCTGCCCCTTCGCGACAGTGGAAGGGAAAAAAAGAGGCGGCCTTGGGGCTAAGAACAGCGCCCGGGTAACAATGCGACGCCCAACTCGTTTTGGGAGGGGTAAAAAATTGAAGCTTTTAGTTTTTAGGAAAAGCAGCAGATCCGTCACATTCAGGTACCGATAAGAGTATCGTGACAGTCACGTTGACAGACCGCCCAAATGGGAAACTGGCCAAGTGACGCCGAAAGCCGAATCCCAGTCCCGCTCGTCGAGGTAAACGCATCCAGACCCCGTCCCCCCTGAATTTCTTGAGTGTTTGCAAGAAGGGCAATCGAACCCACTTGACTGCACACGATTGCACACGATTGTTCTTGATTGAGGCGCCCATCAGTCACCGCTGCTCCCCGTGCCCTTCAAGTACGGGTGCTTCGGAGGCGATTGGTGTACGATGCCGGTCTTACTATGAACGAGGGCAGCTACGATGCGTACTTATTCTGGCGTCCCCTGTCTGTATCGCGCTAGAAGCGTCTGAGCCTGTTCTGGGGCAGACTGAGGCGGAAGGGAAGACACCTCCAGACCCTGGCCTTATCCCGGTCACCCGCGTCCAGACGCCCAGCGATCGAAGATCGATGGAAGCGTGATCAACCCCAGGACCTTGTCCCCGCACGAGATAGGTGTCAAACTCGACGTGACGGCCAGCTGGGCTAACCAGACGTGACCGGGGTACGACCGCGTGTGCATCGCACCTGAGTGTACAACGGATGGGCCTCAGGCTCAAATTTACGCAATCGGCACCCGATGTCGGATTGTACGGTCGATCTCCACAGGCTGCCAGCGGGGAACTGTGACGGTTGCGTCGTGGGCGACAGGTACCGGAGGAAAGACTGTTCTCGGTCAAGGCTGAGTACTGAGTCCTGACGGAGAGAAGAGCCTACTCATTCATCACAGGTAACCCATGATTATAATTTACGCCCCCGAAAACGCTGTCAAGGATCGCCCCTCGCTTCCGTGTGATCGGGAAGCTGTACTTCCTGTAGAGAGCTCAGCTACAAACGTGGCATGGAAGATACAATCATAGCAGAGCGAAACAAAATGTTAGATGTGGGGTAACCTTTATGTTGTGGGGTCGTGCAGAACGGCAAGCAGGTATCGCTTGTCTAAAGAGGGATCCGGGAGATAAGCATGGATAGCATCGTCGTAGAGCGCACAACTCACCCGGAGATATCATTATCTCATGGCGTTTTGTGCGGATGCGCATGAACCGAATTTCGTCCTGAAGGATAGGTTGAGCGTCCACCCGGTGACGGATAACAAACACATGGTCCGCACCCCTTCATTGACGTCGTCGCTGACCTCTTCAAGTGCGCCTTGAACGCCCTCAACCATCTTTCCTACTGCGGTGGCGTACTTCCGCCCATGTTCCCCCTCGAACACAACACCAGAGTGTCTGATAATGCTGACTGGTTGCCCTCGAGAGAGTAGTAAATACCCAAGTACAGATCTGTGAGACGAAAGAAGAGCGAGTGTCTGTTCCAGCTCCGGTGGCGTCTGGATAGTGGATGCCGACGTTGAGGCGGCCTGGGGTAAGGGGAGCGATGATGTGCTGGTGGATGGTACTGTTGCGGCCTATTCCCTGTCATACAGTTGGAAATACGAGCGAGGATTGGAGACGCACCATGGGCGTGCGTTGTGGTTCGTGTCTAATGCCTGTGTACCGTCCGCCAGCCGTTAGAAGGCCCAAGTGTCCGGCGTGAGGCACGTGACGCTCCGATGCCACTGCTGAGGCAGCCACCCGGAGGACATTCACTCATTCGACTACATCAAGCACCCACTATGCCATGGAATGCCACAACTGCGAGCTGAGACAGAGACACTTCTATTGCGACAATTGCATCAGAACCCAGTAAGTCGCGCTGTGTCCCCAGGGTGTGGGAGCCCTCGCTCACACGCTATGCGTCAGCCTACGCGACATTCGCTTACAGACACAGCTCGCTGCCGCCGACCGCGATGAACAAGTCCGAAAGGCGACAGTGGCAATTGATACGATTAGAGATGCTCGTATACGACGCGCAGACCTCTCATCCAGGCAGGGGCGACTGGAGGAATTGAACGAGGGACTTGCCAAGCTGCGGAAGGAGAATGATAAAAGTGAGTGCTCCGAGTCTTGCTCGTTGTCAAAGCCCATAATCTCTAGTAGCCAGGCAGCGTCTGAGATTGTTACGCGAAAGCATTGCAACACGGCGACGCACGCTCTCTCAGGCAAAGCTCCTTCCTCCTGTCCCGCTCGATCCCATAATTGCGCGTGAAACTGCTCAACTCAACGCCCGAGCAGAAACTGTCGCTCGCGCGCGCAGCGGCCTCGTGTCTGAGCTCGTCGAGGTGTTCAATGTCGTCGAGGTCGGTGGACGTCCCCCTATCGGCGGCAAGGCGGGTACCAAGGGTGAATGGACCATCGGAGACCTCGTTCTGCCGGTGCCTGGGGATATTCGAAGTACGTCTTTTTGGATTTTACGTTTTGGTCTTTCTGATAATCCTGCGTCAGGGTACCCTCCCGACCATATCAACGCAGTAATCACACATACTCTGCATTTCATTGGCCTCCTCACATTCTACCTCGGCATCCGCTTGCCATTTGAGATTTCATGGAGCGGCGGTAAGCTCGGCGTTGGTCAACCCTGGATACGCTCAATCAAGGGGACGGAGTCTGGCAGCTGGGCAAAGTTTGTAGACGCTCTCTGAACCATTGGTCTGATCCGTTCGCTGATGTCCCTGGTTCATTTTAATCATAGGTGGACGTCTAAGCACTGCCTCCATGTCTCTGCCTCTTCCGCACGGGACCCGGCTGCTGACACTTCCACGACCGCTGCTGCGATACCCCAATTGACTTCCGACTCGTACATTGAAACGCGGCCCCCGCCCAACCCATCTTCCTCCTTCACGACCGCCTACGCCATGTTACTATACAACGTCTGCTATCTGGCTCATACACAAGCCGTAGATATTCCACTTTCTCAGGCCGGCGAGGTCCTTTCCAACCTCTGGGCCGTCTGTTGTTCCGCTGAGCTCGGTCGGTTCGTGATGCTGCCTTCTCCCATGTGGATTGGGACTAATTGGACCCGTGGCAGCCGCTCTCATCAAACACACCCTTTACTTCCACCGCCCACGCCACCGAGCTTCCCGCTCGACTTTGCGCAGTTATTACAGGCTACTGCTGCAACCCCAGCATCGCGACCGCGTCCTGCGCGTCCTCGCGCCCCAGGGGCACACAAGAATCGAGACCGCATACCCGAGGAAGACGAATGGGATCTCCTCGACGACGCCGATGGCGCCGCCGAATTCCCTTAATGCGTCACCGCGTAACACCACTCTATATTTCCGCTTTCTTTTTGTCTCTGGAGCATTGTCCCCGTACCCGCTATCGCTATCAACTGTAGCATATCCATATTCCGCGACCATTTGTATACTTCATACAATACATCCATCGCGTCTATCTCTACAACGGTCCACCATAGATTACTGTGATGATTGTTTGGTCCACGCATGCAACGCATCGGGCCGCGGGTGGCGTCAATTAAGCCAACAATGGAGCGCGTGACGCAGCATGGCGATGTTTGTTTCTAGTGGCTCTGTGATGGTGTGCAGGTGAGCTTAACCTGCGATCGTTGATCACGGAAACGGATATGGCTAGCCTGTGTTAGACGGGCGCAGTCCAAGCCCTCCGGGAAAGGGTTGCGCACAAGGCACTTAGGCATGACGCAGCGCGCTCACCGGGTTCAGGGTCGTCTCGCGGGGAGGAGCACAGGGCTTGCCAGGGATGGGGACGGAGATGGACGATGAGATGGATGAGGGTGGGGCGAGGAGCACCGCTCGGCGGTTTCCGAGTTATATGAAATCACAAGGCTCCCAAGACGCACGGGGCTCCCGAGGTTCCGAGCACTAGACATGTAGGGTAACATTGTTGTTCGAAGTTGGTGCCTACGATTATAACCAGCGAGGTAAACAAGGTACCCCTTACAGGGTGCTCTAGCAACAATTTGGGTACATGGAAAGTTAATATGACTCTGCCCCGGGTTCAGGATGCAATGGAAGCCTCCAAGCGCGCGCGCACCAGCGGCTGCAAGTAAGGCGGGTACTGTGACTGTGATGATTGATCCGAGCCGTAGTGGTGCAAGCAGCTCGCAAAAACAGGATGTCCGGAGCGCCAACTTATCGATGAAGAATAACGAGACGTCCTGCCCCGAAGAGCTGTTGTTGTGCATGGCTGACCAGGTGGGCTAGCATCGATGATGCGCGAGATGAACGCCTCCATAGACCTGAAAGATGTCTTGTCACGCATGGGTGGCTAGCGGTCAGCAGGAACGCCAGGTGATACAAAACTGCATGAAGGAATGTCAATAATGCTGGGAACTAGCGGTGGCATGGCTAAGGCTCGGTGAACGCCGTTGTAGACAAAGATAACGGTGTGCACGGTCATCATACGTGGTGGCGATGAAGAAGTCTGCGAAACCAAAAAGTACACGAGCACGAGAAGTGGTCGTCCAGTTACATAGGCATTCGTGCATAGCGTGGAAAAGTAGGACGCTATCCTAGGGTTCTTTGCCTTCTAGAATCGTCCGATAGTAACGGGGTAAAACCAGTGTTGTCACACACACCCTACAAGAAGCTCTTGTCCGGAGGTATTGTAGCCTTCAACAGATCCATGGTCGAACGTTTGAGCAGGCACCGGGCACCCGATTACGGACATGAGCGTGGCTCTTCAAACCGCCGCCGGCATGGCGTGCGACACCTCCACGACCACCGGAGCTATTGGTGAGTAAAGTTGAAGGGTCTCCGCGTGAGCGTTATGCACCGCTCGCTACCAAGGGAACAAACTTACTCTAAAGCCAATGTACCGCGGCGTGGCTCTTGGGACCCGACTCGCCGACCAATCATTAGGCATTTCTGGGAGCTAATCGGGGTTCGGGTGCGTTATCCAAGAAGGCATCGTTTTGCATGCTGGGGTTATCGCCGCCGACTGCGACCCTAATACGGCACAGCATCCTGCGTGTCGACCGTACATAACATGGTCATCAGACGAATTCGCATTTGCAAACGTCTGTTCAGAGGCAGGGCGAAGTTCCAGCTGGAGAACCTAATATCAGCGTCAAACCATCAGGTCCGACCGTGCAGATCCAGCATACAGTCACTATGTTGAATCGAGTCAGCAAACTGCATTAGGGGAGGGGGGCATTGAGATGAAGAGAATGAACAACTATGCAGTTGCACTCATAATACCTAGTGTCGGACACATTGCCTCCGCATTCACGATCAGCTCGCCCACGGGGGCAGTTAGAAGTTGATCCCACACCGCGCGCGGTACCGCGGAGGCGCGACCTGCCATGCATCCGTCGCAGCCACCCCCTGAAGCCCCGGGGCCCAACAGCTGACTCGACGCCGCGCACGCAATACGCGTATCGGGAGCCTCCGTTAGGTTGAAACACCAGAACGAGCATGCCGCACCAACGTGCATGGAAGCCCAAAGGCGAACGACGCTAATCGTCGCAGCGCTTTTGCGGCGTGGGCACTTCAATGCTACTCGCCCTCAGGCTCGCGTGGCGATCTGGAGACGACGATCACATCGCGCGTTCTGCATGTTCGAACTCCGCAGCGTGTGTCAACGAAGAGTGGGTCGCCATCGACTGTCCAAGTACTGGTTGCCAGCCAGTGAGCGTGGTCGCATGGCGCGGCGGGCGCGGTGCCTTGGAGTTTTTCTCCTGCAACTTTAGCGAGCCAGGTGTGCAAACTCAAAATACATACGGATATCAGCACCCGCGGGCGGGTATCAGGAAGCGGCCCAAGTGGCGAGTCTGTAGCCGACGCCCATTGAAAATGGTGTTTCAACTGGGCAAACGCATGCAAAGACCAGTGGTGGATGACGTGAATCAGCGTGAGTCGCGTGGCCGGCACGTGGGAACAACTTCCGTCCGGATCCCTGCCCTGAGATTGAAGTGAAATTTCCCAATATTAGTATAGCGTGGTCGGAGACCCGGTGCAACACGGTGTCCCGGCAGTGCCCCGCACACGTGGCGTCAGCCGGACGGGACGCGAGGAAAGAAATGTCGCTTCACATGTCGACATGCAGAGATATCGATGCGGCGGCGCGCAAGCAGGCTCATTGAGGCGGTTGCGGCAATCGGGCGACTGCCAGGCTTGCTCGAGATGTACCACGCTGGAAGGGGAAAGGGGGCTCGGTGTATTATATTACCCTCGCGATGCGTGAGTATGGCGCGCCTGCGAGCGCCCTTGGAATCGGAAGACACGGGTGATTAGTGCTCTGAAGGGCACCTGGAGGCACCTGTCCGGGTGGAGAGGGGAAAACAATGAGGTTGGCGATGGCACGTGAAAGACGCCCGTACATATCTGTACCACTGGGAGCCACCGGGTATGAATTTGAGGGCATGTGGACGACCTTTGTAATGTTCACATTCATAAGGCGTTTCAACTCAGACAATGATTGTTGCATGAGGAGCTGTGGGGACCGGCGCAAGTCATTTCCGTTATCTGGAGGCTCGACACCTCTCGACATAGGGTCTTGGAAAACTAGTCTGTCTCGAATAATCAAGCATTCGGGACGACACGGCTTGCTCGCATGCGACGCACACGTTATGGCAGCAGAAAGCAAGAGGCTGGTACCTCCGGGCAAACTCTGTTGTAGTAAACCTAAATGAATAAGCGTAGATACACCGGGCCGATGTCTCCGGCCATTGCCTCCCACAAATCAGACCGTTGGAGCGACGCATGCTGGAAGCCTGAACTGTATGAAAAGATAAAGAGAAATCCTGAGAACTTAGAGAGTTATGAGACATTCTGCTCAGATATAGACTATCATACACACGCCACAATCCCCGTCCCCCCCTTCTGGAACTCTACGCCAGTGGCTTCCACCCGTTGCCCGTCGGCCACTTCATCTCATCCCGCTCGAGTGGGCCACCGCGCCGTTGCTCATCCGTGAGCGAGTCGGCATCAACACCAAGCCCATCCTCGCTGCTCGACGCACTCGGCAAGTCCCTGCCGCCGCCGCCGCCGCCGCCATCACCACCACCGCCGCCACGCCGACCGTCGATCAGTCGCTCGTCGTGGTCCAACCCGGGCACCCACCCCCGCCGGCTGAGTCCCGCCTCCGCCTTGTAGCGCACTGCTGACAGCGCCCCCCGCATGTCGTCCCACCGCGGCTCTCGCGCCGACAGCGACAGGTGCCGCGCGACACGCGGCCGAGACGGACTACCGCTGCTCGCGCCCATACTTGACATGCCCAGGGTTGTGTGCGGCGCGGGCGTGGAGGGAGGGGTCTCACCAGACGATGGAAGCACCTGCACGCTGTCTGGCCTGCGGCGCCGGGGAACCGGTGGGGGTGATGTGTGGTGAACCGACTTCGAGCGCCCAAGGCGCGGCGACGGGGGTGTGACCGAGGCGGTCCCCGCGATAAAGTCCGCCGGGAGAGTCTTGCGGTTTGGGTGCACGGGAGGAGGGAGGTCTGTTGTGGGCCGCGAGGGAGATGGTGAACGGGACGGTGACCGCGGTCGCGACTGCGGTTGCTGCAGCGGTGAAGGTGAGCGGTAACGCGTTTGGCGCGCAGAAAGACTTGCGCCCGCAACTTGTTCGAATGATCGCGTTGAAACGATCGAACCAGGCGGACTGACGCGTGGGCGTGGAGGAAGCGTTGGTACTGAGGGGCGTATACCGTCTGAGGAGGAGCGCGAACTGCTGCTACCCAAGCCCGAGCGTTTGGGCGGGCTGACACTGCGCGTCGAGCTCTTGAGGACCTGCAAAATGCGCTCCTGCTCCCGCTGAGCTTCCATGCGCTTGGCGTCTTGACCTGCCTTACTGGCCTGTAAAGACTGTTTCATAAGGCTGGTAGTCAGGTGTGGAACCTTCGAAGGCAACGGAGGAGGTGGTGGTTTAGAACGGAGGGAACCTCCTGGTGCCGAGACGAGAAGGGAAGTTGAGCGCGGTGGAAGGACAGGGGGGGCCTTGCGGGGCGGGAGAGGGGGGATTTTCCGCTCAGGTGAGGGATCCGTCCTCGTTGTGGCAGCAGCAGCTGCTCGGGCGACGAAAGGATTAGATGCATGGTGAGTGTATGCGGGTGGAGTAGCTGGTGGCGGAGGTGGTGGAGGCTTGGCTGGAACTATGGTGGGAGAGGAAATAGTCCCCGTACGTAAATCAGGGTGAACGGGAGGCTGTGGAAGGTCGTGGGTGTAATTTGTGGGCGTGAAGGGATTAATGTCGGGCGTTGGTGCGTCAAAGGCTGTTCCGGCGGCAGACTGACGTCGCCGTGGTGGAGCAGGATATTGTCGTGAGGGGCGGTCATTCACAGGTCGTGTCGGTGACACAGGTTCATTTTGAGAGTTTGGAAAGACTGCAGTTAAACAGTAAGTATCGCCCTGTAGCTAGGTTGAACAAGATGCCAAACGGCAAAAATCGTGGATGCGAGACCGGCCCCTGTGCACCGCTAACATTGCGGTCAGATTGTGGCATTGGAACAAAGATGGCCGTCAGTTCCTGACTGCCTCATGCGCCAGGGCATTGGCCTCTGGTGTCACCGTAACATAGGGGTCAGGGCTGCGCATTCAGATGGAACAGGTCGGATGTACGTCCATAGGATCACAATTCTGGGAGCGATGAGCACGCGCTGGTCACCACCAACCCCGATGACGTGCAGAACGCGTGCTGCGTCGGGTGTGTTCGCTCCGGCGACGCAAAGGGGACGGCAAGCACGAGAAACAAAGAGGGTTGAAAAGGCAAACACGAACCTTGCTTGAACACAAGACCCCGGTCAAGCTCGGCGCCACTCCGGAGATGCAACACTAGGCGCAGGACGGCAAAGAACTGGCCTCCGCTGAGAATCGGATCTTGTCCAGGGCTGGGGGCGAACAAACGGAGTATCTAGGACACAGAGCTGAGAACTTGTGAGCTTCAAGGCACGGAAACAGGGGGCGTACCTCGTCAAGGTCGGTTACGGGGAGGTCAGCGTAACGACCTCGAAGCCAGGCACGAGCTTCTCGAATGGAGACGGATTGCTTCTCAAACTGTTCGTCATCTAAAGGTGGGGTGTCGGAGGCGACGAGGTCTGTGAGAGAGGAGGTGAAGAGCGCATATTCGTCTTCGTTTAGAGCAGAAAGATGGAGAAAGAGGGAGCGCATCGATGGCGGGGAGAAAGCGCCGTGACGCTGAAAGCAAATAATGTGTTGATGACCGAGCGCAGCCTCGCCGCAAATATGGAAACTTGGATCGCGCGGCCCCGGTCCGTCACTGCGCGCTTTGCTGGACCGCAGTTCGCCCCTGTCGCCTGCGCAGAGGCCTCCACGAGCTTATTCGCTCGCTGTGCAATGCGAGCTGGTCGCTATCGGACGTCGACAAATGGTGGTCAACAGCAGGCGCAGAACCCGTCCTCACCGAGTCGGCTTCTACCGTCGGTCCGCAGCTTCCAACGCCAATCTCACCGTCTGACCGTCCCGTGACGATAGCGTCCGTCGTGCGGCAACAACTGGCACTCTGGTTTCTTTGGGGCGTTGCATAAAAGCCATGCAGAGCTCTTTGTGCTGCAGTCAATGCACCTCCCGAAGGTTGGACTTATCTCTCAAAGTGTCACCGCCCATAATTGACAGCAACCCGATCGCAGATGTTTTGAGATGTGGTCCTCTCCGAGTTTCATCTCGCGCGTTTGATCGTGGTTCGCGAAGACATTGGCACCTTCGAGTTGGAAAGAAGCTACCGCGGGCAGGGCCGTCTTCTGCGACAGCATGCGGCCAAGTGCGGCCATCGATAGAGGGAAACGCCCACGGGCGCCAAGCGTGTCGCCCCAGCCACGGGAGAATACGTTCGTGGTTGGAAGCCAGTGTCAACGGGTTCGGGGAACGCGTTCGATGCATGCCCACCGCGTTGCACCCTGGGTCACGGTGATCGGTGAACGTTGTACGTTGAACACCCAACGTCCAATCTCAACAGATCAATCTGTGAGCGACATGCTAATCAGGCATCGCTTCGTCAACGCTGACCAACGCGTGCTAGCGGGCATTCGCGAGCCTCAGATCGGTGCAGTCTTTCGTGTCCATGTCCCTTTTGCTGGTTGGATTCGCATCAGAGGACTTAGGAGAACGTTGCCAAGTGATAACCGCCGTTTTCGATCGCGTCTCGACAGCTCCAGTGTCTCGACAAGAAATGTACTCCGCTCAATACACATTTACAATTTACAAGATATCTGAATTCTGATGCACGTTATGTACCGTCATCTCAGCTGCTTACCATCCGGATCCGTGTTGGTCTCATCGGAAGCGGAATTTCTACGAGAAGCTGCCGTGCACAGGTTGTGGTGGACTCTGCGCCCACGAAGTCGGCGCTGGGTAGTATTCCTCCCCGACCTGCGGATAGAGTAGCGCACCCTGGCCGACGACGCGCACGGGCTTCACATCCACAACCGTGGTGTCGGGCGGGCTCCGACTCGTAGCGCGCCTCGACCACGGCCGCGACCACGATCCGCTTCGAGCTGGCTCTTGCGCACGATGCCGGCATGCGATCCTCTTTGCCCGCTCCGCGGCGCACCTGTTGGCGCAGGCAACGCCAAGCAGGTACACGTCCCAGTGCAGGTTACGCCACCCGCTGTCGCTGGTACGCAGCTCTGGAACCACCTCCACCCCAGCTCGACGCGCCTGGCATGTTCTCCGATGGCGCGCAGTATCGGGGAATCCCTGGCCAAGACCTGATCCTAGCTACGCATAGTCATCTGAGGCTACCTGGAACGTGGCATCGGCACGAATTGTGGATCAAGTTCCGGAAGCCGTGCAGGAGGACGGAAGTGGAACGGATGATGGCATGGATTATAGCCTTACGGCCAGATGGATAGAGGGAAATTGAAAGCGGAGAACGAATGGCAGGTGCCAATGGTGCGGCACGGACGCGCGGGTAAGGAGTGTTATAATAATTGATAGCTGTGTACCTAGTGCTTACTGGCTGCGCAGCAGCTGCGTTTCACCAACCCACAATGAATCCATTTCTACAAACCCCATATCGTCTTTACCCTTGATCCGAGAGAAGGCTTCATTGCGCAGTCGCATTGATGACTGACGCCCGTCGTGGCCAACGCATGGCGCCTATTACTTGCCACGTTTCGCATCTCGCTCTTCCTTCAGCGTGGCCAGCTCGGCGAGGTCGATGACCTTGAATGGCCACGTCAGCCAGTTACCGCCGCTGCGCATGCCGGGGAGTCCCATATCGCTTAGGAGTTCGTCAACAAGTTGAGGCCATCTGCGTAACAGCGATTCCCTCCCATCAGCTCCCAGTCACGTCCAGGGCGCTGCGGCGGAACTATACGCACGTCCAGAAGGCTATAGAGGCCGTGTGGCTCTCATTTATCCAGTGCAGTACGTGTGGGTACCGCTGTCGTACCCACGCTGCCTCGCGTTCAGCCTCCTCAAGTGCTGCATCTACGCCGCGAGGAAGCTTCAACTCGTCGTGGCGGAAGTATGCAGCGATCCAATGTGCGGAGGCCTCGCATAGGTACGCATGGTGTATACTGAACTGCGGAATGCAATCATGAGCGACACTGTATTTGCGAGCTACCGACTGCGACGTACTACCGCCCCATTCACGGCGAAATCACGGTTTGGGATGCTCTTCACGGGAACAAGGCCGCGATAGAATGACGCTGCCTGCGGTGCTTGGCGTGGAGGCTCTGGCGGATTTGCCAAGCTGGTGTAGTCCCAGTGATACTTCTTGTTCGTTTCAGGAGGATGCTGGCCAAGGCCAAGGTACTCCATCGTCTCCTCTGCCGATGAGTCACAAGATAAACAACTTAGTGTATGTGGATAGGATACAGAAAGAATGCATACCATTAAAGATGGGCTTCCAGCTTGACTCATACCCAGTTCCAAGGACAACTGCAGCAGCAGGTATCACGCGTCCGTCATCGAGGATCACTGATTGGCCATCGTCTCCGAATCGGGCGATTCGCGCGGGCGCAAGAAGCTTGATTTTGCCAGTATTCACGAGGGAATGGAAGCTCCCTGGGCGGGGTACTCCCTCGTCGTTCGTGCGTGTGTTCCAGAAGAAGGAATGGCTTCTGCGGAGAGGCGAGCCGCGTGGGACGCCTAGGGACCACAGCTGCAGTGGAGAATTAGTAGCTATCCTTGAATGTTGTGGAGTTATCTTACGGAGAGCCACGATAACACGTTCCAGAAACAGTACACAACAATAGCACCGAGCCGGGTCGTGTGCAAGAAACGCCTGGTTATTTTCAAGCAATGCACCAAAAAATGCCGACGGCCAGACGTACTCTAGCCGCGTGCGTAGCTCTATATGTGGAGACATGATGGAAAGAACCCTGTCGGTTATGGTCAATGGTAATTATACAGCAGAATTTTCCTGTGACTTACCTGCTTTTCCTGAGGCATTGTGGAACGGGATTTGGGCTTGCTAGGAACGAATCTGTAACGTCGAACACGACTGCAACAGGGCGACCCTCCCTGGCAAGGTAGGAAGCCGCACTGACAACACCCATCAGCGAATAACCACACATGCAAAATTGAGCATGACCTACTCTTGCGCAGATTTACCACCTCCGATGACAATGATCGAGCTTGATGGCGTCTCTCCGAAACTAATAGGCTTGACGGACGAAAGCAAGTCATCGATCCGCGACCTGAAATTCATAGAGTGCAAAATGGGGTTTGTGAACCCAGAAGCCTTGGCATCTGCGGGCGTCAGGCCTTTCGGGAAGCGCGGGTTGCTGCAACCCTGATGACATGCAAACAGTGAGGTTGGGCGTCAACCAGGCCTGATGGCATATGCTTACCCCGGTGCAAACGACGATACGGGCATAATGAAAGATTCTTTCCTCACTTGTGACCTGGTCTCGCACACGAATATCCCATCCGCGCTGGCGATCTCCGCGCCGAATGTTGACAACGTCGGTATCGAAGCGTATCTTGCCGTCCAAATTGTGTTTGGCGAAGCTCTCCATGTACTGCTGTACGTGTTCGCCTGTCAGGCGTCCACCGGTTCTCGAAGAACCGTCAGGTTCCCGCATTTGCATTGAAGAGAATCTAAATTCCCCGTGAACGCTGGAGCAATCGTGAGGTCAGAGTTATGTCGAGGTCAGCAGAAAGGGGTCACCACGCACCTGTTAATCTGGAGTCCCGGGTATACACGCTCCTTCGACCATACACCACCCACAGAGTCGTCACGTGTGATGATATCAACATATTTGAAGCCATCTCGCAACAGCGTGTGTGCCGTGATAAGTCCGGCGATGCCAGAGCCAATGACTCCCACGGATTCGGAAAGCGGGTCAGGCAGGTGTCCCTCTTGAGGAGCAACCATCTTGGCTGAATGTTAGAAGGGTTGGGGCCGAAAGTGCGGTGAAATAAGCCGCCTCGCTCTGCAGCATTTAAGCATGAGCGCAAGCTGGTACTAGGCATTGGGCGTCGCGCTCACCCTAACCCCCTTCAGGTAAAGCTCCTTCGGCTGTAAGCCTCTACCGAGGGCGAGCCATCCGCACACCGCGCGCGAGGGCGTTTGTAAAGCGCGGCAGTGTGCGATACCAGCCTCACGCGCTCTCCTTGAGAAGCACTGCAACGTTGGTCATCTTGCGCGTGTACCTCGCGGTTTAGATGGCAGTCGCGGGTTCAGATACGTGCTATTGCAGCTGGCAACCTGTGGGGCGGGGAGGAGAATATGGCGAGGCGCATCAGAGCCAGCGGTGCATGCCGGCAATAGAAGCATGCCATGTGGAATGATGTCCGGGAACAGCGCCACGGAAGCGCTGTAGGTCAGACGCCAAAGATTACGTTGGTGAGCTTGAGTACGTAGCAGGAACTTGAACGCTTTCTCGTCCGTGCAACTGTACTTAGGGGAGTCATCACAAAGCTTCGCTGCTTCCTGATAAAAGACCGAGCGAGCTGTACACAAGAGGGCGCGTTTGTATACAGTGCCTCCCAAGAGAAGGCTAAAACTCACCTCGTACATAGCTGAAACGTCCCGAGAGCGTTCATCGGCGGGAGGGTGATGTACTCGAAGCTTGAACCTTGAGTTTGATCTTGTCAGTGCGCAGCGCACGGGCTAGTACAGACTTATTGTATCACATGCGGAACTGCATCAGACTGCATCCCTTCCAGAAACGCTCCAAAATACGGCCTGCAATGGGCACTGAGTCGGGATCACGTCAGCGCCATACGATTAAGGAAAACCTGCACGGTTTTGCACGATGTGAAGTGGGCGGGTTTCGTTGGGTGAATGAAGCAGAGGTCGTCAGGTGCCAAAGCTGAGACGAGCGGTCGCCGGCTTTGTCAACCCCGACCAGGCCCCGCCTCGCCCCGCGGTCCCGGGGCATGAAATTGAAGTCGTTCGGGAGGGTCCGAGCGGCACGGGTCAACGTGTCTGTGCATGTACGAGTACGCTTGGGGAACCTCACGCAGAGGTGCGAACCAATATTCAACCTTCGACAACATCGGATCCGGATAGACGCAGCGCTTGCACTGTTACTATATGAATCCTTTAGAATATGATACATGCAATTGTACGTTACATGCAAGTCAAGATGGGCGAGCAGTGAGTACATACATAAGTTATTCTGCGGGCTCATATTTGGGCGTGCTCTCGTGACCTTGGTTGACTTCGCAGCCGTCAAATCGCTACCAGTGACGACTCTCGCTGTTCCATCTCCTCTGAATTCCTCGAATTTGGGATGGCGCAACATATCCCACTTCGCACCCGGGCTCCCGTAGCCCCACGCTATGCTGTCGACAAGGGTGAGCTATTCTCTGAAACCCAGGACGAGCTTACCTGAGAATGGCGCGCCTGCAGGTCCGGATTCCGACAGGGCGCGAAACAAGTTGTGGGAAAACTGTTCCAACAGGTTCTACAAGCAAGATCAGAACCTCCTCGAAACTTGGAAGGGAGATGCAGACGGGATCCTGATCTTCGTGAGTGCGCATATATGCGGTGCTCGAGCCCTCAGGCAACTTGTGCTGAACGCGAGACCTCTAAGACTGGCTTGTTTTCGGCCACCGTTGCCGCATTCACCATCGAGAGTTACAAGCTACTGCAACAGGACTCCGGGGATGTCACTGTGGCATTGCTACTGCAGATCTCCCAGCAGCTCTCCGCCAACGGGTCCAGTCCCATGCCGGCAGTCGACATCCCGTCGTTCCATCCCTCATCCGCTAGCGTCCGCGTGAACATCTTCTGGTTCCTCAGTCTATGTCTGAGCATAACATGTGCTCTATCTGTGACCTTGATGCAACAGTGGGCTCGCAGGTACGCGCAAGCTGCACATGGCCGTTACGATAACGCTTTCATGCGTACCCTCATCCGCGGTTATCTTTTCGACGGCGTGACAAAGTTTCGGCTTTCTAACGTTGTCGAGGTCATCCCACTACTGCTCCATATATCGGTCTTTCTCTTCTTCACTGGCCTCGTCCAATTCATGTTCGCTATCCACCATGTTGTCGCCTTTGTAATCCTTATCTTCGTACTCTGTGCTGCTGTCATCTATCTCGCGATCACAATCCTCCCCCTCGGTTACCTCAACTCTCCATATCAAACACCATTGACCCCCGTCGTGCGGCGGCTTTTCAGGCTGGTTTTACGGGCCATGGACCTTATATTGGCTCCTCTTCGACTCGGCATGAATATCTCTGACCCGCACCGCTTTTTGGACATAAAAAACACACTGGAAAAAGTTGCCCGTGGAGCGGAGAGGCCCATCATCGAGGGTGCACTCAGGAAGGAGGCCGACTCCCTAGAGGACGATCAGCAGCGCGAAGATTTCCTCGCGGAGCTCGGTGAGCTTTCGGCCATTCAATTCACGGGGGCCATCGACGACTTCATTTTGGGTGCAGAAGGGCGCCTTGAGGAAAATTTCAAGCAGCAGTTCTACACGTGGGGCGGTGCAGTGAACGAGCTATCAGCTTTGTCGATCGAACGTGCCACAATTTTTGCGCGTGCATTGTGGAATCTGACGTGCTTCTCCACGCTTGGAACTCGACTCATCCGCGCCCCAATGTCTTACGGTTCGAGCCCGTATGCATGGTCTACTGTCACTATACTCAAAACATCGTTATCCATTCCCATCTCCACCACGGCTCGCTGTCTTCAAGCAGTCGCTGCCTGCCATCGCCTGAACAACTTGCCCTCCCACCCACCCAAGTATTCAGACTACGCCGAGCCCCTCGTAGCGCTCGTGGATCCCCCTCCGGATTTAAAACGAGAGATCACCTCTCAAGGTCGCATGCACAGAAACGGCCCGCTCCTGAGTCTAATCAGTTTTCTGGAGCATAGCAGTGTACGGTTGTTTGCGTCCCATAAAGCCATTCCCACCCACACTAATATCACCCACCTCATCACCGCGGTCGTCGACATTCATGCCAAAATTATAGCTCAGCCTGGTCGTACGGGTTCGGCGGCCTCGCGGCGCGCCTTCGTGGACACGCGGAACAGGTTCTTTCGACTTTCAGGACAGGTGACCCCTTCCACGCAGGAAGGCATGTTCCTTCGGGCCAATTACGGGGCTATCATAACTGCGTTGCGGCCAACCAGTGAATGGGTTTTAAGTAGAGACGCAGACCACCGTACACAATTCACCTAGCTTGGAAGACAACAAGCGTATTGTCCTCGTTGTTCTGACCTTGTTCAGTGTATTCCCTGCACATCGGACTCGTTGTATCGTTTCAGGATAGAGGGAAACGGGATTCTAGATAAGCAAGACACGAACGCACACTTATCTACATTTCTTGGCGAGTCGCGACTATGGTATCTAGTCTTTGGAGGGTAACTTCGTTAACTTCCTGATGCACGCCCGCTCTCAGTTGGATGGCACATAGTAACATCGTTCCGGTTGTCATCATCCTTACGAAAGCCATCTCCTATGATTTTTTCCAGCCCACGAAAGACCTAATCCCCGAGCCGATTCTGCAACAGCCTCTCTAGATAAGCAACACGGGTACCTCTACGCACCTAGCATTCTGACGTCATCTGCGCCCCATGGATACGTTGGGAACCCGACTCAGGTGATGTCTAGTGATGCTCAGTCACATTGATTCACCGGAGAGGGATGTGCGGGTGTTATGTAGAGCGATATCAATGTTGTTGAGTTGCTAGCTGAACTTGTAGCTCGTGCACGTGAGGAACGCGGGTCCAGACCCCGCGGAGCAGGAATAAACAAATTGCAAATGACAGGTTCCCTCCCCGACCGAGGACATCGAAAGATGGAACATATACCAAGCAAGAACGACGATGGCATCACAGCAGCGAGTTGAGCTTTGCCAGCCGAGCTTGCTCAGCACCTGAGTCGGCATTGCACCCGCCACGGCCCACGTACGAGCTCACACCCGGTATCCTCGTCCTCGCCGACGAGCTCAGCTTACGAGGCCGGGGGTATGCAGCTGGATCCGGAGTCGGCGACGCCCGGGAGGGTCCGGGCAGCACAGAGAGTCGATCGACATGTCTGCATGATATACTGTGCATGTGTGCTCGGAGATGCACCGAGGTAGTACCGAGGTGCGAACCAATATCCAACCTTCGACGACATCGGATAGACGCAGCGCTTTAGGTACTTGCAGGTCGAGACGAGCAAGCAATACGTGTGTAAGTAAATTCGGGCTCAGATTTGGTTTTGGGCATGTTGCCATCTCGTGACCTTGGTTGACTTCGCAGCAGTTAAATCGTAGTACTAACTACTGGCAGTGACGGGCCCCCGACTCTCACTGTACCCGCCGGTCTCCATCTCCTCTGAACTCTTCGGCTTTGAAAGATGGAACATTATTATCCAGCTTTCTCCATGCCTATCGTCTTAGACACGCGCTATGCCGTCGAGGCGGGTGAGCCGTCCTTTGGTAATTAGGGCGAACTTAGCTGAGAATGGTGTGCCCGCAGGTCCGGATCCCGCAGCGCGAACCAAGTTGTGGGAAAACTGTTCCAGCAGGTTCTACAAGCAAGATCAAAATCTCCTCGAAACTTGGAAGGGAGACGCAGATGGGATCCTGATCTTTGTGAGTGCGCATATATGCGGTGCTTCTTCGGGCAACTTGTGCTAAATGTGAGACCTCTAAGACTGGCTTGTTTTCGGCCACCGTTGCCGCATTCACCATCGAGAGTTACAAGCTACTGCAACAGGACTCCGGGGATGTCACTGTGGCATTGCTACTGCAGATCTCCCAGCAGCTCTCCACCAACGGATCCAGTCCCATTCCGGCAGCCACCATTCCGCCGTTCCGTCCCTCATCCGCTAGCGTCCGCGTGAACATCTTCTGGTTCCTCAGTCTATGTCTGAGCATAACATGTGCTCTATCTGCGACCTTGATGCAACAGTGGGCTCGCAGGTACGCGCAAGCCGCACATGGCCGTTATGACAATGCTTTCATGCGTACCCTTATCCGCGGTTATCTTTTCGACGGCGTGACAAGGCTCCAGCTTTCCAATGTTGTCGAGGTCATCCCACTACTGCTCCACATATCGGTCTTTCTCTTCTTCGCTGGCCTCGTCCAATTCATGTTCACCATTCACCATGCCATCGCCATCGTGATCCTTACCTTCGTACTCTGTACCGCCGCCATCTATCTCGCGATCACAATCCTCCCCCTCGGTTGCTTCAACTCTCCATATCAAACTCCGCTGACTCCTGTAGCGTGGCGGCTATTCAGGCTGGTTTTACGGGCCATGGACCTTATATCGGCTCCTCTTCGACTCGGCACGAACATCTCTGTACCGCACCGCTTCTCAAGCACGAGGGACGCAGTGGAGAAAGTTGCCCGTGGAGCAGAGAGGCCTATCATCGGGGGCGCACTCAAGAAAGAGGCTGAGTCACTGGAGGACGATCAGCAGTGCGAAGATTTCCTCGCGGGGCTCGGTGGGCTTTCGGCCGTTCAATTTAAGGAGACCGTTGACGACTTCATCTTGGATGCGGGAGGACTCCTTAAGGAGATTTTCAAGCAGCAGTTCTATAGGTGGGGCGGTTCACTTAACGAGCCATCAGCTTTGTCGATCGAACGTGCCACAATCTTTTCGCGTGCCCTATGGAATCTGACGTGCTTTTCCCCACTCGGAACTCGACTCCTTCGCGCCCCGATGTTATACGGTTCCAGTCCGCGCTCATGGATTACTGTCACTATGCTCAAAACATCACCATCCATCCCCATCTCCACCACGGCTCGCTGTCTCCAAGCGATCGCTGCCTGTCATCGTCTGAACAACTTGCCCCGTCACCCGCTCGAGTATACAGTCTACGCTGGGCCTCTCGTGGCGCTCGTGGACACCCCTACGAATCTGGAACGGGAGATCGACTCTCAAGATGGCATGCATAGAAACGGCCCGCTCCTGAGTCTGGTCAGTTTTCTGGCGCATAGCCATGCACAATTGTTGGCATCCCAGAGGAGCGTTCCTATCAGTACCAACCTTACCAAGCTCGTCACCGTGGTCGTCGACATTCATGCCCAGATTATCGCCCAGCCCGGTCGTACGGGCTCGACGGTCTCACGGCGCGCCTTCGTGGATATGCAGAGCAGGCTCCTCCAACTTCCTGGACAGATAGCCGCGTCCACGCAGGGAGACGCGTTCCTTCGGGCCAACTACGAGACTATCATCACCGCGTTGCAGCCAATCAGTGAATGGGTTTTGAGTGGGGGCGCAGACCACCATACCCGATTCGCTTAGCTTGGAAGACAACAAGTTAAGTGTACTGATCTCGACGTATGTATCTGCTGACCCTGCTCAATGTATTCTCTGCAACTCAGGCTCGTTGTATTGCTACAGAATAGAGGGGAGCGGGATTCTAGGTAAACAACATACGAACGCACACTTACCTGCATTTCTTGTCGGGAGCCTGGGGTGATGATGGTGTCTAGTCTGAGGTCAGCCTCATTAGCGTCCTGGTGCGCGTCCGCTCTCAGTTGGACGGCACACAATAACACTCCGATTGCCATCACCCTTATGAAGTCTGGTGTGATATTTTTTCAACGTCCACGAAAGACTCAATCCCTGAGCCGAACGCTGCAGTTCCTTTATAAAGTTTCCTGGCGTGCATTCGAATTATGACGTACTCGTACATGTTTTGATCTATGTATGGCCAACTCCTATAGCGGCCTCTCTCTACATACAATAAGCAACCTGGATACCTTTGCGCACTTGGCATTCTGACGTCGATCCGTGCCTTGGCATCGCCCACGGATGCGTTTGGGACCGATGTCTAGCGATGCCCGGTTGCGTTGATATACCGGTGAGGAATGTGCGTGTGGTACGCAGTGATGTCGATGTCGTTGAGTGGCCGTATATAATAGCTGAAACACTTCTGTGGCCCGTGCACGTGGAGAACTCGGGCCCGGACTCCCCGGTGCAGTAGAATAAACAAAGCAAATGACGGGTTCCTCGACCAAAGACATCGAAAGATGAAACATACACCAAGCAAGAACAACGATGGTATCACAGCAGCGAGTCGAGCTTGCTCAGCACCTCCAGCACGCCCGCCACGAGCTCGCACCCGGTGTCCTCGTCCCCGCCGACGAGCTCCTTGCGCACCTCTGCAAGCAAGCCGAGCACGGCTTCGCGGCCGCCGTTACCCGAGCTGCCCATCGCGATGCGTGTACCCTCCCGCTTCTTCGTCGCCGCGCCGCTGGGCGTGCTGCCGAATGGCCACACGGCGAACTCGGCGAGGATGTCGTCGCACCGGGCGAACGCAGCCTCGCGCTCATCGTACCCAAGGCGCGCAAATGCGTTGTCGAGGACGCTCGCGGCATACGCGGCGCACGCGAGACACGCCGCACGCAGCGCACGCATCTGGATGCCCGGTGCGTCAAGTGCCGCAGGTGGAACCGCAGATGTGCCTGCAGTGAGCAGTGAGACGACCCGCGCGACGACGGCATCCTTGACGCGGAGGTCGGCAACGGGATGCGTAGCCATATCGAAAAGGAGGAAGTTCCGCTTCTCAGTGCGCAGGACACCCTTGTCGACGAGGCCCTTGGCGAGGCGTTCGCGGACCTGCTTGAGCTGGTAGCCGATTTTGAGCACATTCCATGTTTCGCCTGCGCATGGAGCGTGTCATGATTACGCCGGGAGAGGTGCCGCCGTGGAACGGGCTGTAGGACGTACCAGAGAGGAGGTCGATCCAAGAGTTGATTGACATGCGCTCCGTCTCTTGTGCTTTCATCATTCGGAGGGTCTCGTCGAGGATTGTCTCGCCCGTCTGACGGTCGTCGATGACTTCGACTAGGCGCTCAGAGAGAGGGAACCGACGTCGGTTTGGGTCTTTGTGCACGGCGATACGCCGCCGGAGAGCGAGTTCGACAAGAATGCAACCCCGTAATGCGTAGGAGATGTTGTCATTCCAAAAAGATAGATAACCCTGCGTACGAGTAAAACCAGGTGTCCGAGGACCAGTTGGATGCACTCACCTGACGGTCTTTCAACCCGAGAAGCAGGACCTCCTCCATAAGTGTGAGGCGGGGGGCCTTCCCGCCTGCCTTTGCCTCCTCATCGTCACGTTCCAGATCGCGCGGGTCGTAGGCGATTTTGTTGCCTCCAGCGAAAGCAGAGCCGGCATGTGAGGTGAATGTCGATGAGGATGGCTCTGAAGGTGAGCCAGAAACGGAGGCGTTGCCCACTCTCCGCCTGGAAAGCCCTGTTGCTTCACTCATCGTGCCGGGTTACTGTTCGCGATGTGGGACGGTGAGGAGAGTGTGAACGCTGGCCGGAGGAACAGCGCCAGAGGCAGTGCGCGCAGCCGAGGACAGATTGTTACTAAGAGGATATATGAATGTTGCAAATAGAGAGCCTTGCGAAGACTTCGTAGCTCAGCGGTAGAGCGTCTGATTCCAGCGCTTTGGTGCTTCCAGAAGGTCATCCGTTCAATCCGGGTCGAGGTCATTATTATTTTTCTCTCCGTCCTTTCCGACCTTCGCTAATTTGGCTGTAGTTTGGGGCTGGGGCATCATGTTCGCGTGCCCCCTCCGTGCCTATGACTAGGTGCCTATCACACAACCTGCTGTGTCAAAATCCGGGCATGCGTGCGCCTTACCATCATTTACTTGCACCAGGGTGCTTTTGTCATCTTTCTGGATCGCGAGCAGCCGGAGACTGCCACGGCGGCGGCTCTCGGCACGGACGCCAGCTCGGACGTCCCAACCGCCACCGAATTTTTAATCTGCCAGGAGGCGTCAAGCCCGCACAGTCTCGGGTCCTTCCCAGGAGGCTCATTCAGGCGGCGTCTTCCATACTCTGTACTCACCGCAGACCAGCATGCCTGTGGGCCCCGAACAAGTTGCACATCATGCGGTGCACATGGGCGACCTCCCTTATGATGCCGACCCAGTCCTCCGTGCTGACTCTCCCAACGACTCTCTCTCGACAGCGTATGGTCCAGACGAGACCTTGCAGACCGAGAAAGACCTCTCCGAGCATGAGTTCGTGCGCCGCATCGAAGAGACGCTACGCTTCCATTCTGCGCAAGCGGCTGAGGTAGCCGCGGAGCGATCACCACTCCTTGCGCCAGTTGAGGAAGGGGATGAAGAAGGAGAGAAAGGTAAGCAAGCGATTTGCCGTCTTTGTGCAAAGCCACAACGCGGGCTGAGATCTCACCCACACCGTTGCAGCACGTTTCGCGCATGCCATGCTTGTTCTGCGACGCGCCGTGGCAAAGGTCGAGGAGGAAGAAAGCGCCGAGGCCGCTCTCATGCGCGGTCCGCGTGGTATGCTGGAGGACCCACCAAGTGCAGACGACCTCACGACTATCATGCAGGGCCTTATGGGCCCTCCTCTGATGCACGCCCAGAGTCCTTCTCCCGACCTTGCACCAATGAGCCCCATGCTTTTGGAAACGTCACACACATTCCTGTACGACCGCACAATTGGTTTCGCAGCTGGGAAGGCGAAGCTCTGGATACGATGATAGGGCTCTGGGTGGCACGGTGCGTATCGCGAGCTGTAGGCGTTGGCCGCCAGTCACGCGCGGTACTGACGTCTTCCACAGGGCTCACGAGGAGGCTGCCTCACTTAATTTCCGCTCGCTATTCACGAGAATATCACACTGTATCTACTCGCAATTTGACCGATCCACGCACTTAGCATCCAATACGCAATTGACATTCATGCATCTCGTTCGACCAGGTGACCTCTACCAGGGTCTCGGCCCCTCGTCCACTCCCGCGTCTCTCCGAGATCGCCTGAACCCTTTGACCACCAACTTCGCCATTCATAAGCCAACGATCCGGTTGCATCGCAGGGTCTTGGCACCCCTGATACCTTTGGACCCTGGTCTCTAGAATGACACTCGGGAAGGTCTCGTTAATTTTCAGACGTGCATGATGTGAGGACGAGTGAAGTGGTGGAGGTACGTCCCTCAAATCACAGGTGTTGCGAGCCGCGTGCTACGTGCCGCACGTCGAGATATTATGAGATAATCCAGCGTGCTCAATTCCACTCGTAGGAAAGTTCCACTTATCTCCGGCCAGCTTCCTCGTAGCCCTTGCTCCTGGAGATGTTCCCATGCTCGTCAACGATTTGGTTACAAGCGTCGACGTGATCATCAAAGCCAAGTCGTCTACTATGAGTCGCACAACATCCTTTACACCTAGTTTGCTCCATCGGTCAATCCATTCGGTCATCTCGCTCTTGCCCGTTTGGCTTCGGTCTTTGCCTGACTCCCATGGTGGCTGCGTCACCATGGTTTTCACGATAAGCCCACGTTCGCCGTATAAGGTGCCGGAGGTCCAGCCAAAGACCCGCGCCACTGATCTCAGCAGTCATCCATTTCGTCATCGCAACGCGGCATCTCTGACATCTTTGGCTCTCCTGAACGCCGTCGGACCGGCACAGCAAGTCGGCCTGTACGTGCATGCACTGCCCCTCTACGAGCTTATCATGTGGCCGTTACTTCTTTGCGCCTGGCAAGCCGGCTGTCGCATCGGGTCACCTTCCGCCAGGATGGTTCGTACATGCCTGCTACCAACTTGGCGCACGCTGATCACTCCAGGTGCCGTAATCCTCGATGCACGCTGCACCAATGTGCCTACCCTCAATAGGCATTGACTCTTTCCCACTACCCGCGGTCCTCTTGAGAAATGGGGGTTCTGCAAGCCACGAGGCCGCAATAAGAAGCCGTGATATGAGACGCGGGTTCTGCCTCGCGCGTGCCTATAAGACTGTCCTTTCCTTTGCGCCAACGAGGCCTGCCTACGTGCGGGCACCAGGCAGGCCGTGTATATCTTCTCCGTGTATTCCTTCCACGCTTCTCCTGACTTGCAGCCCTGCAGAGCCCCACTCGCTCTCTCACCTGTCCCCTTTAGTACCTCCGTCTCTTGACGCGTCTTCGTTCTCTTCGTCATTTATACCTTTCTTCGTCTTTGTGTAAGCTTCAGGACCCTCTGCATACAGCAACATGATGCCGCGCCGCGCGCATACCCACCCTTCTGCGCGTCCCAAGGCTTCCTCCGTGTGTTTGGTGGCACTCTTATTCTTGATGCTGCTCGCTGATACTTGCCTCGGAGTAGACTCCACCTGCGCTCACCATCAAGACCGACTTGCCTATGCGCCTATCCCAACTGAGCAGTAGCAGTAGCAACAGCAGCAGCAGCGGGAGCTCTCACACTGTCGTCCCGCCCCAGATCCAGCATCGATGGTCCGAGCTCGTTCCGCCTCACACCGCGCTCACCTTTGTCGCACTGTATGACCCTGCGGAGGGCCTACTCACCTTCTCTGGCGCTTCTCTCCTCCCACCCGAGACCCCAGCCACCTCGCCCGACACGCCCGATACACCGACGGCGCGAAGGCGGCGTCCGTTCTCCGCGCCACGCACGCCTGCGCCCAGCACGCTCGCAGACATGCAGAGCCTCCTCGACGCGTACTTCCGTGCGGGAGGCCCCGCGTGCAGCGGCGGCCCTGCGCGCGCGTCGTCCACGTTTGACGGCCTCGCGCCGTGCGGCGCGGCCGCAGACACGGCCAGCGTCGGCTGCGCGCGCGAGAAGCCGTTGCCTCCGCGCCCGCCGCCGCCGCCGGACCGCGACAGCGTCTTCGCGTGGTCGTGGCTCGGACGCATGGCGCCGGAGGACCCGCGCGCGCCATGGAGCATGGACATGCTCCCGCAAGACGCAGACGCAGACGCGAGCTCAGAGCACGCGTGCGCGTGCTGGGCGGCCCCGCGCGCGGACGACAGCGCGTGCTGCGCGAGCGACGCAGACGACGACTCGTTCTACTACACGCCGCCAGAGCTCGAGGACCCCAACGAGGTGCGCACGAGCCGTTCCTGCCACCTCTCCCCCGTGCGATGGCGCTGAGTGTCCGTGCCCGCAGTGTTCCGCGTTCTCCGTCACGACGACGTCGACGTCCGAGTATATCGACGTGCCCACGCGCGAGTCGGTCTGGTCCGGGAGCGTGCTCGCGTATGCATACGCGCCGCAGGATCCGCCGCACACGCCGCCGCCGCCTGCGTCACCGACGTCGCCTGCGCAGGCGCTTCTGCACCCCTGGCGTCTGCTCCGCGCCCGCACGTCGCAATCCACGCTCGCGGGATCGCCCCAGCGGCGCTCGTCAAAGGCGGCGAGCATGTTCGCGAAGCTTGGCCGGCTAGGTACTGGCTCGCGAGACGACGGTGAGGCATGGGTGTGCGTTGAAGTCGTGCACACCGTGACACAGCGCCCGCTGCGGGACTACGAGTGGTAGGCCTTTTTTTTCCTTTCTTCGATTTCTTTTGCTGGTTCTGTTTCTCGCAGTGCTGAGCGCTGCTGACACCCTCCTTTCTTCGTTCCTCGCCCGAGCTGATCCACACATGACCACTCTTTCTGACGCTTCGTCTTTCTTTGTCCTCTTTCAACGTTGTGTTGCGCTCCCTCGTGAGGGAAAGATTATGATGCATGATGTACAATAATTAGACGAACATAGCATGAATGAAACGCACCAATTTTCCACAGGCGCAGCAGCGGAACTGGACGAGTCCGACTGTCGGTGTGATCATCACACTTCCCGGGCGTCTCACATGCGAACGTAGAAGCAAGTAGTGGCCATTGGTGACAACAACACACACACAACAGGTATACATAACCCAAAACAGCGCACCCCGCAGCGCTCAGCGCGGATAATACGCCTCTTCGTCCCAGTAATCTGATCTCGCCGCATTAACAACGCACGCTCGGACTGAGGACGTTCACACGCACCTTCTGTGATGCTCCTCCAGGCGAGATATATCACGACAACAGCCGCGGTCTCCAGGACTGTCGCGACGAACGAGCCGTCAATCCGAGCGTTCGTGCCATCGCAGATGGTGCGCGAGAGGAGGAAGTACGCGAGTTGTCCGAGCACGAAGAGGATAGCAGCAAGTGTGTAGTAGATCAGCGGGCGGAGTTCACGCAGCACCCCTGCGACAATCCATGCCATCAGAATGAAATAAAGCAACGCAGCGCTATGGGAGCGCGCTGAGATTAGTGCATATAAGTGGGTAACAAAGGGGGTAACGCACGCGCCGGGCCATATAGATGTGAGCACGAAAAGTGCGATCGAATGTAGAGAGTCCTTCGGGTTGCCGGGTTCGAGGGTCGTCGTGATCGTGAGGGCAACGTCAAGAGATATATAGGTAGTCGCAGCCATGAAGGCTGCTGCGAGGAAGTAGAATGGCTAGCACGTGAACATTAACGAGAGCGGCCGTGTTCACGCAAAATGTGGAACTTACGACCAGCGAGGACAGCGTACCATCCTCTACTACTTGGGTTGCAACAAGGGCATTGCCAAGGAGGGTCCAGAAGAGGGTCGCAACGGTACCTGCATGAATGCCCGTGATGACAACGAGAGCGGTAGTTCCCTGCTTGAGGAACGAGCCGGTGGATACAAGTTGAAGAGGAAGGGTGATGAGGTAGGTGGCGAGGAATGCGCGTAGCTCAATGCGGCCTTCGGGTGGTTCGGATTGGAATCAGACAGAATGAAGGGACAAAAGGGATATTGGTGGCGCACCAACAGCGGCTTTGCGGCGATTACAGCTGTAGAGAAGCCAGAGGGTGACTAAGATGCTGAGGCCGCAAGCAATGATATTCGCGATGTTGCCAATCGAGTTGCCAGAGCCTGCGCGCTCTATTCCACACTTTGGATTGATCCCTACGGGAGCGGATGTCGAGTCTGCAGAGGAGCCGATCAAGAAAGCAGGGGCATTATGTTGGAGCTACGATTTCGAGTAAACGTCAGTGGAGGAGACGGGGAACAAAGAGAAAAAAAGCAAACGCACCTCTCGGTAAAAGAGGTTGCACCAGGGGTAGGATGGGGTATTTCTGCAGAGAGGTTTGAAGTCGCCGAAGCGAGTCATCTCTGAGGGTTGGGTATCGCTGTCGCGGGGGCCGACGAGGCCAACGGAGGGGACAGCTGGTCGATCGTGGGGGCGTTCCGGACGAGGAAGGGGAGATTTGAGGGACGGGAGGTTAGATAGGCCCGCACTGGTAGAAGCAGTTCATCACATGAGCCCTCGTTCTCAACCGTCCCTGAAATCAATTACTCGACTCACCTAAACAGGTACAACAATTGGAAATGAGCACGTGTCGCCTGCAGCAACCGAACGCTGGCCTCCCTGAGGCCTACGACTGACGGTTACTGAGCTATGAGGTTGGATAGAAAGGCAGTCAGCGGCAGCGAGGGAGCTGACGACAGCCTTGCAGTGGCACTGCAGACGGGCAACACAACAAGGGCGCGAGACAACAAGGCGCAAGATTGCAGAGGGCCATGAGGCACGGGCCGGTACCTCCGCTCAATCCCAACGCATCTCACGGCGCTGCTTCCACAGTGCTTCCACCATCACAGTGACCTTGACTGTCTCTAGATTGTGGACATCCGAATGTCTGCCACCTCCCCACGTTTCGCCTCAGTGACGCTTTCAACTCGCCAGGATCACCGGTAGTCGCTATCGCCGCGTAAGGCGGCGCCCCGCGCGCGACCACGAGGCTGGCTGGATACGATCCCTGGATTATTCCCAATGCTGAGTCTCCGCCTGATCGCGTTTCCGCTTCTCGAAGTCAACCGTGAGACGAGAGTTTATTACTCCAACACATCGCCGTCTTGGCTATCGTGTCAACGCATTCGTGAGTCTAATCCGACCGCGTCTGTATATATTCTCATACGCCAGACCACCCGACAGCGGCTGAGTACTGAAGTGGACGCCGACACACATCCGCAGCATAGAATATCTTCCCTATGACGTCATGGTAGCTGAGCGCTGGCGCTGAACGACTGAGTCTGTCGATCTAACGATACGGACATACTCTTCCTTTCGCTCCCCTATCTTTCTCCTCTTCTCCTCGGCTCCATGGAGGCGTTGCAGGAAGGTGGCATCTTGAGCTCTCCAGAAGCACTCATCGTTTCTTCCACCATCCTTTTACCGTCGTATTGTAGCCACGTCCATGCACCGGGCGTTACGATGCACGGAGCTGAAATTCTGCGTAGGCCCCCCAACCCAGCTAGACGAGTTAGCAGCGGGGAGCTTGCCCGGCCACCGGCAGCTGCCGTAACAATGAGCCCAGTATGGTTTGCTTGGCGGCGGCCTCAGTTGCGGCTATGGCACATAGGGGTGTCTCGCTCCGACTCTCCGAACTGGCAACTCACCTGTTGTTTCATCCTGACGTGCAACTCAACCTTCATGCGACACCCTCCTTCGACTTTGCATCAACTCTTTCGTGCAGCGTCTAACCCTGCCTCGGCGCCCGTGGGGAATCCTGGGATGTCTGGCCAGACGCGGTCCGGTGAAAGGGCATCGTTCCCCCGTTTCACTCGGAAGAAGTCAACGTCGAAGAACTTGCTCAGCGCCAGGTCATGTACCACAAGGTCTGGGAGACAGCGTCCGACGTTATACAATCGGATCCAGCGCGCGCCCGGGAAGTCTTCGCTACCCTTTACCAAAGCCCTATGTTCAAGAATACTGTATCTGCGGTGGACATAGCCTCATCATCTGAGGGCGGTTACCAAACATACCTTGACTACGTCGATAGCGAGCTCAATGGAAAGGAGCCACCATATACATTTGAAGAGTACGTGCAGACCAGCTTGTCAGTGACCTATCGGCTCACGCCCACTTTCTAAAGACATATCTTCCGAGCCCACTTCGCGGGTTCTGCTCTGATAATTTTCAATGAGTATATAATGGGGTGGGGACTGATGTCCTGCCCCGATGTACGGGGGCGGATTTACGGTCGAGTGAATAGATTGTGAGCGTCATGATGCGTTCATCTCTTGCGGGAATATCATTTAATCTCCTATATCTAGGCTGAACGAATATTATGTAGCTACGGGAAAGATCCAGATCAGTGGGTCAAGCAACCTGGGTACTGGGAGTAGCGCCTCCCAGTCCCAGGGCGGCACTCGCCGCGACACACAGTCCCCATCCTCTGCGCCTCGTCAGCGGACTCCCATCACTGCACAGATGGCCACCGAATGGCTGTCGAATCCGACACATTCTGACATAGGCAAATTCTATTTCATCTACAACGCCACCGAGGAGTCCAGAACAGCAAAAGACAAGCTCGAGCCTAGCACATGGAGACTGACGGGCATATCTCTTCAGGAGAACGAGGTATTGTATAATGTCGAAATGACGTTTACAGAAGGTCGCTGTGACATCCCATATGATACGGAGGCTTTGAAGGATCTCCTCATGGACAGTGAGATCGACAGAGTAATACCGCGCCCCCAGGGCGCGGACGCTGGGGGAAGCGACACGTTTGGCTTCCTCAGGAGCGCTGTTTGAATCGGCGTCCAGCGTAACTCTTGCTAACATCGCACTTGTTCTCTCGCGTTTATAGAAACATCATATTTGTTGATTCGACTTGTGGAAACTAGCGCTGATTCTTGAACAGCTGTCCTCGAGAGTTTGAGACGCACCCTTGCGACAGTCTCGAGGGGCCCTCGAGCGCTCGCTTTCGGTCTATATCGTTATACAGGATCTCTGTACGCAGAACCTGACGGCAGAAATAAATGCGGCCCAGACTTGAGTAATGTATGAAATGCAGTTCTCCAATAAAGTTCCCAATTGACTGCCCTTCACCTTGCTTTCGACGTCGAGCGCTGTAGTACGTCGAGAGGAACGTTAACATCATCAAAGTCTCGTCTACTACGATAATCTCTTCCGGAGAGAGCTATAAATATGGGCGGTATGCCCCTCCTTGAATGTGCATGGTAAGACTACGTGAGAGGTTTTCTTCACGGACATCATGATGCGGTGGACTTGGCACAGTGTTGGCACGTGCGTGTCAAGATCTGTCAAGATGGAGCCGCGCGCGGGCCGGCTTCGGGCCGACGAGCCATTGATCAGTAAGCCACAACCTTGAAGTTGTGGCAACTTCTCACCTGCCCCTCTACAAAATCCTATCGACTTAGCCCGGGACCGAAGGGTCCGACACCCGTCCAGTTGGCGTATTCAACCACCGTTTCACAGCCCGCACCGGCGGCCCCAATAAGACTACCGTTTTGGGACTGTCACGCTACATCACGTGTATGATCCTGGCCCACTCAGCCCGTACCCGATTCCTGATATGTTTCTCATCTCCCCTGCAGCGCATATACCTGCCATAGCCCGTACGCATGGCCTTAATTGGACACCAGCCCGAACAACGCCCAGCCCAGCCCGCACGCCCCACCTGCTCAGTTTAGTGATGCGTCTCCCTGGTGCAGCCCGCTGTCTTGCCCTTTTCTGGAACCTGTGTACGCCCGCCCAGCCCACATGCACCACCCATTGTGGTAAGTGCGCCCAGCCCAGCCCGTGCGCCACTCCTCGCCGGTGATGCACGCACCCAACGTAGCCCACAGTGCCCAGCCCGGCCCGCCCGCCGCACGTGTTCGATTCGGATTCGCGCCGCCCGCTCGCTGCTCGATTAGGACGGCGCGCGCCCAGCTCAGCCCACAGTGTCCAGCCCAGCCCGCTCGCTGTACCTGTTATGTACCCAGCCCAGCCCCCTCGCCGCTCCTCGCCGGTGATAGAAACCCGGTGCAGCCCACAGTGCCCGGCCCAGCCCGCTCGCTGTACCTGTTATGTACCCAGCCCAGCCCCCTCGCCGCTCCTCGCCGGTGATAGACACCCGGTGCAGCCCACAGTGCCTGGCCCAGCCCGCTCGCCGTACCTGTTCAGTTTGGATGCATGCGCCGCCCGCTCGCTGCTCGATTAGGACGGTACGCGCCCAGCCCAGCCCAGCCCACAGTGCCCGGCCCAGCCTGCTCGCCGCACCTGCTCAGTTCGGATGCACGCGCCGCCCGCTCGCTGCTCGATTAGGACGGCGCGCGCCCAGCTTAGCCCACAGTGTCCAGCCCAGCCCGCTCGCTGTACCTGTTATACACCCAGCCCAGCCCACTCGCTGCTCGATTAGGACGGTGTGCGCCCAGCCCAGCCCACAGTGCTCAGCCCAGCCCGCTCGCCGCACCTGCTCAGTTCGGATGCATGCGCCGCCCGCTCGCTGCTCGATTAGGACGGTGCGCGCCCAGCCCAGCCCACAGTGCCCAGCCCAGCCCGCTCGCCGCATTCGTTCGGTTCGGATGTGCGCGCCGCCCGCTCACTGCTCGATTAGGACTGGTGCGCGCCCAGCCCAGCCCGCTCGTGCCACCCACCGTGGTAGGTGCGCCCAGCTCAGCCCATGCGTCGCTCCTCGCCGGTGATGCACGCACTCGGTGCAGCCTACAGTGCCCAGCCCAGCCCGCCCGCTGCATCTGTTCGGTTCGGGGGCGTGCGCCGCCTGCGCGCCGCTCGATTGGGATTGGTGCGCGCCCAGCCCAGCCCATGCACCGCACCCTCTGGTGACGCCCGCGCCCAGCCCAGTCCGCCGTGCCCAGCCCAGCCCACACCGCGCACCGCGCACCCTCTGGTGACACCCGCGCCCGGCCCAGTCTGCCCGTGGCACCTTTTGGTGATACGTGCGCGCGTCCCACACTGTACTTCTTTAGAGATCACACAGGCAAACAATATATTGTATTTTCTACTACACGAGGGGCGAGCGCGCGCTGCAGATCGGGACGCAAAGGCGGTTCTACAAGAAAGATCAAGATGATATCAGGGAAATCGTGTACTATGTTCTTGAAGATGCGCTATATTCGATTGAGACCAGTGTTACACCTCCGTGCTAGGGGATTGATCCCCCGAGCCATAGCACTGATCAACGAGGCCCGGTAAGACCGATGGAGATCCTTCAAACGCAGCGGTCACCCTGGCAGGTCCGGCGGCCGAGTTAAGAGATGAAAGCGCCGAGGGAGGGGTGGAGGGAATGTCGGCGACATAGGGACTCGTAGCACCGTCCCCAATAAGCCTAGCGCCATCAGTAGGCTCGCGGGAGAGAGTGTCCGCGCCGTTCGCTGGCGCAGGATCGTCCCGGTTATCCGCTGGTGGAGTGCCAGGTCCCTGCGTTGTGGGGCCGGCAACCCCAGGTGCGGGCGGAGCTGGGGTTGGGTCGGAGTCGGGAGGCGGAAGTGAAGCAGGTCCACCATCGGGCGAAGGTGTCATGGTCTGCGTGGGGCTGGGTGTCTCAGAGGGTGGCGGAGTAGTTGCCGGGGTGCGGAGCAGTGATACAGAGTGACTGCTGGGGGAAGAGCATCCGATGGACTCGTCGATCAGGGCCACCGAGCCATCAGAAACAGACGCGTCGTCCCTCTGGAAGCCAATGGGACGCGCGCGTTTCTGGGGACGTTCTTGGGTGGCTGGTACCGATCCGGGGAGGTGATTCTCTTTACCGGCATCCAACTCTGGCTCTGTGGTCTTACGCTTTGAACTGCGCGACTTGCGTGGGGCGTTCTCAATACTCTCGAGGACTTCCGGTTCATCGTCGAACTGTAAAAGAGTCCCGCCGTGTTGATTCATGAAGCTGTTGAACGCTAATGAAGATGGCCATCGAAACGTTGATCAACGACTTGGATAGGTCAAAGGATAGACGACACACCTCCGTTTCTGGAGCGGTTAGGCTGACGTGTCTTTGCGACACTTGTATTGATGCCGATGTTTGCCGCGGGGGCTTTCTCCAAAAAGCACGAGCCCGTCTTGACTGCATTGTATATTTCCGACATTTCCGCGTTTGTGCCGATGTACGACAAACACATCGGAGGGATCTCCGACAACGGCCAGCCACGGAGAATGACGCCGTAGCTGTCTGGTTTTCCCTCCGCCCACGGTTTCCAATCAAAACGCGGGTGGTCGCGACCTGTCAACTTCTCTGTATAAATGAGAGTGTCGTAGACTAGTGTCAGTGGGATGGGTGCTGGGTACGTAGGAAACGACGTACGGTATTGGGCACGCAAGTCAGGCATAATCTCACCAGTCTTGAGCTTGGTCTTCACTTCACGGCTCTTAGCTATCGCTTGGGGGATCGCATGAGACGCCTCTTCTAATTGAACGATCAGCTATCATATGTCGAGTATACATGTGAGCGTCTTACTGCCAGCTTCCTGGTAGAAGTTCCTTGCGAAGACCTCGAAGCTTTGTCCGAGGGACAATGGCGCGTAGTCCAGACGCAGACATATGAACTTTTCGGCTGCAGGCGTCATCTCCACAATAGTCTCGCCATTGGCGTCGAGCTCGGTACGGCCGCTGATCAAGAAATAGTTGAAGTGGCTGCGGTTATGGAGGTTTTGTAGCTAGAGGTAGAACATATGTCGCGAGTTGTGAGAAGATACTCTCCAGGGCAGACCAGTGCGCAGATGCGTACCTCCAGCGCGACTTTGTCCATAGTCGTACGAATATCTTGCTGCTGCCGGTTCGCATTTCCCACGACTCCGATATCTCTCTGGTCGCGGTTCTCTTGCAAGAGAGTGAGGAGTGTGGCCTTGTTGTCCTCGGACAAGTGCTTGTAGTCGAAGTCCGCGCCATGTTCTTGCTGACCAGCCTTAATAATACGGACAGCATCGAGAACCTTCTCGCGAGCGTCGTTATCCGACCCTATGTGGACAATATTGTGAGATCACATGCAGAATAGAAGCGATCACGGTGTACTAACACCTTCTATCATCGACGCGTGCGAAACAGTATCTGAACGCGTTTTGGATCGATGGACAGCGACGATCCTTGAAGACGCGTCCACCGTGGTGGACGAGGCTACTAGCATACGATATAGAGATATCATTTTCATCGGCAAGGTCGTCAATGATTTTTTCAATAGCTTCCACAGCTACGGTGACAGCAGCGTTGAGCGTCTGCTTCCTGAGGTGAGAGAGTGCGCGTTCCCCTGCGCGTTCCTCGTCGGTCTTAGGCGCGGGCTTCGGACGCTCTTTCTTCTTGGAGTCTTCAGTTGTATTGATACCCATTTCGTGTCGCAAAAAGATAAGATTGTACAGCAGGGAAGGGGGAGAACAGATAGCGGGCGCGAGCGGAGGCAGAGTACGGGGCTGGGGGTCAGACGTGAGACTAAATGTGAGACTAAATAATGCTACGTGTGGGCGGGGCTGGGCGAATCATCAACAAACTGCGGAGTCGTGGCCACCAAAAACGAAGCGAGTACAAGAAAGTAGTACAGCAGTCAATCCGAGAACACGCGAAGTGATGAAGCATAGAAGAACGAATTATACCTGTCAAACCGTCAAGAAAGCGCTACGGACGAAGTATTCGAGGCCACTCACATACCGCAGAAGCAATCCACTGTCCAGTTCATCACTCATGCAGACCAGCTCGCGTGTTGATGAGATGGGCGAGGGCCCTTGCAACCGCGGGGCTCAGGCCCAGCCCGGTGAAGGCCATCTCCCAAGACTCCGGCCGCGAGATCTGCACCGTCCACAGCACATGCTCAACCGGCGGAGGCTCCGCCAGGGCTTCCAGAAGGTCCACAGCAAACGGCGACAGCTGGGAGAGATCCACCTCCTGCAGAGTCGGTGCGCGCGTGGGGAACGACATGACAGGGGGGACCGGCGGCGTTCGGCTGTCGGCAGGTCCAGCGTTACCAATGTTTGACGCAAGCGCAGACGACAATGATGCGCTGTTACTGCCACCGCCGAGATCGAATGCCCCCAGGCGTGAAGCTAGCTTGCTGCGGGGGGAGATCTCGGGAGCGGGGGCGAGGACAGAAGGACCTGCTTGCCTCGACTCGGAGACACTGTCCAATTGCAGCCGGTTGCGCGTGGGGGTGCCTTGGATACTCGGCCGAAGTATCGGTTGCTGGGGACGCCGAGGTGATCCAGAAGCGGAGAGCGTCTGAGACCGCGTAGGAGTCCTGGGCGTTTGGGGGACCCTCGAAGCCGAGCGCTGGAGAGGCGGGGGAGGAGATGGCGTCCTTGGTGGCGGTGGTGGTGGCGGCGCCAGATTCTGTGGAGGAGGGTCTGGTTGCCCCGAAGCTATGTTCTGTGCCTGCGCGTGGTGTTGGCGCACAACTATGGGTTGGGTCACTGGGAGTGGAAACGGGAGAAGGCCCATCAGGAAGCCTGAGGCTCGCGCACGTAAACGCCAATCTTGCAGGTAAGATGGCGCTAGTTGCATACGAGCGACATAGCTGATGTCATCGAATGACACTTTGAAGACTTGTGGGTTCTCGCAGAACATCCGACACGAGAAAACTCTAACGCTCGGTGAATCCACGAAAAGGCGATGGGGTGGTTCATCTGCAAATTTCGGGCTCTGTTCGCCTTGCATGGTGATGAGAATTGTGCCGACACCACAGAGACATTCCAACGCGACCAACTATATGGCATGTCAGCATCGCGATACAGGTGACCTTTTGTTCCTTCAGACTTACCGCATCTCGTATGACAGAAATTAAAAGCTCTCGCATCTGCTTCCAATGCTTGGTGTCCCTGATGAATGCGTGATGGAAACCTTGCTCGTTGGTGGGGAAGCCTCCCTCATTGAGGACCACCTTAGTCGCCCATCCTGCGATGATACGCACAAGCTCAGCCTGGAAAGCGTGGCGCACGAACGGTCCATCATCGATTGCGGCAACACGCGCCCTTAGTTGCTCGATGTCGGCAGTATTCCATAATATAGGACCCCGGTCGGGCGGAGGGAGGAAATTCAAGTTGGCGTCGTGATCCGACATAGCGAAGGTGAGCGATGGATGACGAGGGGAACTGGGTAATGCCTGGGTAGCACTGAGGGTGCTTGGAGGCATCCGATATACTTGCAGCTTCGGTACTACTTATGGGCGCCATTCGTAACGTTAGCCACCGTGTTACGTCGGCGGTGTGGACCCTGATAATGCCTGGCGTTCTGGGGTGCGCACCAGTGTTCTCGTGCAAGGAAACATAGTCCCCATAAATGCGAGATGCTGTAGTGCAATCTACATGTGATGCAGATGTGATGGCCTATACAAGTCATTCAAGTGGCTCATCTGAGTATTGCAAGAGCCACTCGCTCTCTTTGCGCGACACTCATCTTTTCGGGACAACGTCTGAGCGCACATGCCGACTTTCTAGAGAACACGTTGCGGTCACAAGTCGCCGTCATATGAACTGTTACCATATACATTACCAAGTGCATTGCGTCGCGAAGCTTGAAGTACAAAGCAAATCCTACTTCTGAGGTTCGATTACTTCAATGAGATGAGGAATGACGTGATGCGCTTCTTTGCGTGCCTTCTGCCGTCGCATCCCGGAACCGGAACCGATATCGCGTGAAGGGCAGCGGCGACCACGTCCCAAACATAGCGACCGGAACTGTCGATGAAACAACGCCGCGTTCAATCAAAGTAATGGTACCGCTACTTTACAGTACATAGTCTACTGCAGAACATCAGCTGGCTGCATCCAGGGCTCCTATGAAATCATCGAGCCCATGTAGTTCCGCGCCAGTAAGATCATCTTCCTCAGCATCTGGAGCACCATCATCCGAGTTAGCATCAGCATCGGCTGCATTAGATACATCGCCGCCTGTCATGATAGTGCCTTTCACTGTCGTAGCAACTTCAGGGCCCTGCTCCACGCAACTCCGCACACCCGAAGCGATAGCAGCGTCTCGCACCCCTGTATAGTGCTGCAACCTGTAAATCCGGCGAATGCGCTCCCGGTGAATGTCATTCTGGTGCATGCGACGCGCCAAAATGTCCTCTAGCTCCAACCAGAGCAAGGATTCGGACTGGCACAATCGGGATATTGCTTCCCTATGCGCGCGTTCGTCTTGTGCCATCCAATCCACGAGGCGCGCGATCTCGATGTTGAGACGTTTCTGCTCCTCTCTAGCGCGTTCGACCTTGAGTGAGTGAAGCGCCGCTTGTCTATTAGCACTGTTAGCCCACGGTTTCTGGCGTACGTCCTCGCGACATTCTTGAAGTAGCTCGAATTCCGCTAAGCTACCGTAAGTAGAGATATCTTGCCATTCGAGCTGCGGACGCCCGAGCTGCGAAGCCAAGTCGTTATACTTGCGCAAGGCCCTTTGAATGGCCTTGCAGCGTGTCTTGAGCGATTTGTTGATGTGAGTACGCATCTTATACCCTGCCACGCGTCGTCATGAACATGGGTCGGTGGGCGTACTGGGCCACGTACCTGTACCAGACAATCCGATCTTGTGAAGCTCGAAAAGGCGCGCTACGACAAGGCCCTCCAGTTTCGAAAGCGCCTTTTGGTACTCCCATGTTGCCAGATATTTTGACGCGTCCTTCCACTCTTGCATGTCGGGAGACCATCGCTTCGATACCTTATGCTCCACTTCCAGGGCATGGAGCTCGTCTTGCATCAATTTGAACGTTTCAAACGCGTGCTGTGCCATGAGATCACCAGCAGCGCCGAGCACCGAGCCCGGTTTTGCTTGGGTCGTACGAATGATCGTCGCTTTCTCATACATTTCCCTGTCATTTGGTAATGAAGTAGTGTCGGCGCAACTCATGTTATGGACGCACTTGGCCTCTTTGTAGAGTAAAAGGTGTTGCATGTAATCGCATGCGAATTGATCCCCTTCCGATTCTTGTTGGCGAGCAAGAAGATACTCTCTCTCGGCTTGTAGATGTTGATGATAGGCCGTATCCTCGGGCGACTTTCCCTCTTGGAGCGCCGCAATGACCGGAGGGAGGTCGCTGAGTATGCTGTTGATCTGCTGGTAATTACCTTCAAGGAAGGCGCCTGATATAATAGTCAGTGAGACGCGGTCGTTAAAGGGGATGGCCGCTCGCACGTACTCAGCTCTTGGTACTTGTCATCATCATGTTGCTGAGCGTACAGATCAATAGCTTGGTGCCGGTGGAAGGGGGAGGAGTAGCGCGTGATATTCGCCAAACCATTGAATGATGAGAAAATTCGTTCGGCGGTCTCGAAGTCCTCGATTCCAAAGCCAGGAATGAAGAGAGGGTGAAAGGATATCTGACACAGACGCTTGTGTGCATATCCATGGAACGCTGGGACGACCAATCGGAGGCCTTTGTTCCTGGCCTTCTCAGAGATTGAACTCTTCGAGATCGTTGATGTGAACGAGCAGCCAATGTCGTAGCCGATACCTGCTCGATCAGGCAATACATCTAACAATCTACTAACGATTGAAAGCGGGTACTTTGCGCTGGTTGCGTTCGATGAGCCACATGCACCGCATATTATGTGTATGGTTAGGTACGTACAGTTCACCGCTCTCGACCATGTCCGTAATCCACCAGACCATGCCGTGGCGGCAGGCAGACAGAAAGATCCCGGTTTCGCGGTAGATTGACCACATGCGCTTCAGGTTGTCATTTTGAGCGGCCTTCCATCGCTCGGTGCATGTGCCTTGAGTCCCATCGCCGTCTGCGGGTGTTGCCTCGCCTTCATCTTTGGACCACTGCGCCGGTGATGGTTCCTCTTCTCGTGCAGCGCCGCGCAAGGCCTGCAGATCCGCGAGCGTCAATCAGACAGACGATAGCCATACGGTTCACAGCACCTTTTTTTTCTGTGGTCTTGGCTTCACATCGTATCTGAACCGATCTACTTCATCTGCTGGGATGAAGTAGTCACTTTTAAAAGCCCTCAGGTCTGCAACAGTACCCTCGCGCAGGCGCACGCGCTTGAGGGATTGATTCCCGTCTAGAACCCCCATCACCGAGACGTCGAGGGGTTCTTCGTTCGGAACCTGTCAACAACTGTTGGATCAGAACGTCTTTCACCTTTATGGCTATGGGTGTACCTTATGCTGACAACACGGACAAGAATGTCTCACTCGCCAGTGAGGATCCGCCCGCTGAAGTGCTTCCTGAGCTTGTGCGTGCACCCCGCGCCTGATCTTGAGGTAGATATCGAAGGTGTCAGAAAAATGTTGCCAGAATGTACGTCGATATGTGGCCTAATAGCGTTCCCCTGATCAACGTCTGGTGTCCCGCGTTCTCTATCTGAGCGTATACGTACGTTGTGAAGATCGCACAGTGATCGCACCCACGCTTGGACGCTAAGACGGGGTTGCCGTACCCGAAGTATGCGGTACAACTCCAGCGTTCGTAGTGATATTGCGAACGAAACGCGCGTAGGAGTCGAGCTCAGATAGCCTTGTTGAAGTAAGTTCACGTTAGGGTACCGGCAGTGAGGTAGTTGTAGAAAAATGCGAGTGGCAGAAAAGTCTGCGTACGAATTGTCACTTAGATTTCTGCGCCGCCTCGACCACTCACCGAAGACATCGATGCACGGCAATTGGAAAGAGCCGAGTGAAGGATGTTGTGCTGTATCGGGAGCCCCGTCACGCCTAAATTTCAGATATGCCTCGACCAGGTCTGGTAACTGATCTCTCCACTTGTGCTCGGCGTTGTTGAGGCGAGTAGACCAGCTTTGCATATTCCGACGCTTCTGCGGTCTACATGGCATCGTGGCGTTAGATTTTTGTATACAATAGCGACTGTCACGCACGCGATGTACTCCACGAGGTGCTCTCCCTCTCCACCTTCGGCAGAAACATTGATTTCTGCATCGAGCGGCTCATCCACCCAGTCGCCTGAGTTCTCCGCTTGCGATGGGTCAAGTGGACCGCTGGAAATCTCGTCAATCACACGTTTATTACCTGCTGAAAGCCCTCCCCCGCGTATCCATTGTCAGCGAACACCTTGACAGACGTATCGCTTGAACTCACTATCAAATGCCTCTTTGGCCTGGGCAGTGGCACAATTATCTATCTCCTCCTGTTCCTTTCGCGTCAACAGCCGCGTGCGAAGTTCTGGGAGTTGGGACGGCGCGTCGCTGTCCCGAAATTCCTTCCGTGGCTTGAGGTACCTCGAGCTCGACGCTACGTGCAATCTTACCCGCGATTTTCCCATGCCGCAGTGCTGGTCTCGGTTGCTGGTCTTGGTGAAAGCGGTGCCGGCACTAACCACACTTCTCACGCCACAGGCACGTTTCGTTGATCAGAGAAGCAATCTATTATTAATGCTATGACGGATATGCAATCTTGGAGTGAAAGGACTGGGCTGGACTGGGCTACGTGCTGACCTACAGACATCGTACTACACGATTCGGGAGGGTGCGGAGCGGTAGTAGGCCGGAATGAGATGGGCGATGATGGGTGGGCTGGGCTGGGCACATAGAGTAGATCAAAAAAGATACTCGTGAACGGGCCGGGCTGGGCTCACCAGCAATCACCAGAGTCAAACGGGAAGGTTGGAATGGGCTGGGCCGAGCGCGTACGCGCGCAGCGAATGAGCCGTGGGAGAGGCTGAACGGGCTCAGCGCGCGTCTAACAACATATGTCCAAAGGTCACCACCGGGCGGGCTGGGCCAGGCATACCGAATAGTGCTCTCAGAGTGGGCTGGCTGGACTGAATTGGGCGCATACAGTGGACCATGATGCATGACGGACAGTGCTCTCAAAGTGAGCGGGCCGGGCTGGATCGGGCCAGCACATCCGAGTGGGCTGTGCTTACCAACGCGAGCCTAAATGGTGAGCGGGCTGGGCTGGGCGCAGGGATCGGCGCTCTCAAAGTGAGCGGGCTGGGCTGGATTGAGTGCATACGGTGGACCATGACCGTGCTCTCAAAGTGAGCGGGCCGGGCTGGATTGGGCCAACACATCCGAGTGGGCTGTGCTTACCAACGCGAGCCTAAATAGTGAGTGGGCTGGGCTGGGCACAGGGATCGGCGCTCTCAAAGTGAGCGGGCTGGGCTGGATTTGGCGCATACCGTCCGTTGGACGGTGCTCTCAAAGTGAGCAGGCCAGACTAGATTGGGCCAATACATTCAGGTGGGCCGTGCTTACTAACGCAGGTCCAAAGGCTGCTACGGGATGGGCTGGGCTGGGCCCGGGGGAAGGGGCTGAGAAGACCTCGCAATTGTGCAGGCGAGCGGGCTGGGCTGGGCCACAGATTAATCCCAATCAAACGGGTAGGCTGGGCTGGGCTGCGTGAGCGTACCAATGCAAATAGAATGAATATAGACAAACCAGTGCAGAGGGCTGGGCTGCCTGCACCAAGTGAGAACAATGTGTGGGCTGGACTGGGCGCGCATAGGCGCGCACACGAAAAGCGCTACTGAATTCTGTTGCGTGTGGGCTGGGCTGCACGTGCCTGCGGGCTGGACGCGTGCATGACAGGCAGAATCGGCGGCCGGGCCGGCAATCCAAATTCGGCGAGAAGAACGCACGTGCTGATGGAAGCACACGGGATTGACAGATGTGACAAGTCTCAATATAGAATTCTACCTAGGCCACCCATGCGGGCTGCGAATCGGGGGACGAACAGGCCAGTTGGCGGGGTGGGCGGGCCGTCAACAACGGGCTAAGTCGATATCAAAAAGTAGAGGGGCAGGTGCAACTTCTGTAGTCCATTTATACGCTGTTGCTCGAGGTCGGAAATCACAAACTGCGACCTACCGCGACTCGATTTCTTCCATCATTCCTCAGACTCCTGCACCCGTTCCGCTATGCCACGCGCTCCTTCGACTTTACGCAGCAAACATAGGCCTTCCCAGGTCCCAATGCCTGCGAGGAAGCATGGGATGCTGTCTGACCAGAGATGTCCCGTCCGCAGTGCTACAGGACGCCATGTCATTCCCAAGGAACGTATCAACATCGAAGAGCTCGTTCAGCGCGAATTCAAGTACCACAAGATTTGGGATTCAGCACTCGAGGTTATGCTGAAGGAACCAGCACGCGCCGAACGGGTCTCCGCGCGTCTTCACGCGACCGGCAAAACCCTGGACACCGAATCTGCGCAGGACGTCGTCCCGTTCAACGGCGACCCCTCCGCGTATCTTCGCTACCTTGATGATCTGCTCGCAAAGGATCCTCCGTATTCATTCGAAGAGTATGTGTAAAACCAATTCACGAGAAGTACACACCAGCTCATGCACAGTCGAAGTCAAATTCTACGCGGCCACTACGCGCATTCGGCTCTATCCGTTTTTGAAGACTACGTCAAGGGACGTGGTCTTGTGTCTTCGCCCGCGGCCAGCGACGAAATTGACTCTCGAGTCACTGAATTGTGAGTATCGTTGGATGTAGCCCTTATTTGTAGTGACATCTCCATTTCTAACTGCCGTCTCTAGGCTCAGTAAACATCATCAATCATTGCGAGGAACCGGTAGCTCAAGCAACCCGGGCAGGCACAGAGACATGCAGCCGAGGTTCCTTGGTGACGCTCATAGCGAAACGCCAACCTCCTCCTCTTCGGTCTCGTCACTCCCCCTCTCGTCATCCTGCACCTCATCGTCCTCGTCCTTGCCCTCTTCCTCGCCATCCCACTGCTCCAACTCGTTATCTTCGTCGCGGAGCCAGGTAGTCCCTATCACTCCCAAGATAGCCGACGAATGGCTATCAAAGCCGACCCAGTCGGGCCTGAACCGGTACTATTTCACCTACAAGGCCACTAGAGAGCCAGGGAATCCAGAGCCGACCACATGGAAGCTGACAGGAATTTCCCTGCACGAGGGTGAGGTATGTTATAGTTTGAAAATGGCATTCCCTGAAGGTTGCTGTAACATCCCCTATGACGCGGAGGCCCTGAAGGATCTCCTCGTGGACAGCGAGATCGAGAGGGAGATTCCGCGTAAGGGTACTACCGGGAAGGTGACGTCTTGAGACACAGAACGTATCATACATTTGACGGTGACGAAAAAGGCTCAGATGTCTAATTAGACCTTTGTTACGCTTCACCAGGACGTGGGTCCACCAGTGAGTGCAACGTCTAGTATTGACACAACCGGACCACGGGTCGCCGCTACAACTTCAAGCTTCAAGGCTACTGGGCAGCTGTGCGCCAGTGCTTCACGCCTAGATGGTTTTTCAAAGAAACAGTGCAACGTTGGTCCACTTTGGGTCCGGTCAGCTGTAGACAGCGGCCCCTTTATCATCTGGCCGTCCACCCGAATCCTGTCCATACTCATTACTTCGGAACGTGTTGTTGAACGATTACGAAAGAACTTGTCGCGAAGTCCCAAATCGTCACTCACGGATCTCGGTCCGGCTCCCGGCTCCCCACATCCCATCCCTGACTACGACAATACTACTCATTTCCTCCACTGGATTGTTGTATAGAACAAGTTATATTCTTCTAAATCATGATCCATCCGCTATTGATCTCGAAACTCCCCGCACGCTTTCCTCTTTCGTCGCTCGCTCACACTGCGCGTCCTCGTCTCTAATCCCCCATCACTAGGTTGTTGTTCGGGTTTCTAGATGCCGGGATAACTCCAGTGTGAACCGGTGGGATTTACCAACGGTATCCCGCGATTAGAGAGGCATGAGCATCGGGGTTGAATAGGGAAGTGGCGACTCCATTCTGCTCGTGTGCACGGGTGACGATGTTGCGAGGAGTGAGTCGGTGGGTGATACCGATGGGCTAGGCGTAGACATATTCCGGTAGTCTCGAGCTATGCCTTGCCCTCGGCCTCGGAACTGAGACGCTTCGGAGGCCTCATGATCGCTGTGAACAAGAGGATTGAACGAGGCTGGCATCCTGAGAGTCCGAGGCCCCAGGTCTCGCCGAGGTGAACCTTCGCGCTGGACATGTTGAAACCACCACATATCGTACCGCCAGTGACGCGGAAGGCGGAAGAAGAGGCCAGTGGAGTATTTGTTGAAGTTACCTGAGTGACCGGAGCCAAGAGCGGCGCCAAGCTCCTCGAGGGAAGGTTCCTTGCCTCTATTGGGCGCAGAGCAGAGCTCGATCTGGGGGGGTAAACTTGCCGTTCGAGAGATCCTTGATCGATCTGGACAGGATAGAGGGGTCTCACTGTGCTGATTTTTCAGCTTCTGAGACCAAAAAATGGCGGCGGGGATGCTCAGCAGCGCGGGGAATGCCCTCAATGCTAGCGGCTTAGTAGGGTCGCGGAGACAGGAGAAAGAGCTGCGACCACAACAGCAGGGTGCGAGTGGCCATGCTGACGAGGAGAAACGCGAGAGGTCAATTCAGAGAGAGAAGATAGTGGACGCCTCAGGGAGTCCGAGGCTGGCCGAGAGTAAGTGTGACGAAGTCCAAACCTGTCCGCCAGAAGGACTTCACGCGTCAGCGCGTCTCAGTTGTGTCCTGTTGTGGAACCCCGCGTCGCGGGTACTTCGGGCCGACGAGCGCGTCATTCAAGCAGGTCAGCTAAGGTCAGCTATTAGCCACAACTCCTCTAGTTCGTTTACTATCATATACATACGCGCCACACCGGACTTGCTCGAAGTGTTTGGAATCACGAACAGCGACCTACCGCGACTCTCTTCCAACTTTCTCCGTCCTCAGACTCCTCAACTTGATCCGCTATGCCACGCGCTCCTTCGACTTTACGCAGCAAACATAGGCCTTCCCCGGTCCCAAAGCCTGCGAGGAACCATGAGACGCAGTCTGGCCAGGCATGTCCCGTTCGCAGCGCAACGGGGCGCCATGACATCCCCAAGGAACGTATCAATATCGAAGAGTTTGCTCAGCGCGAATTCAACTACCACAAGATTTGGGAATCAGCACTCGAACTTATGCTGAAGGATCCAGCACGCGCCGAACGGGTCGCCGCCCATCTTCACGCGACTGGAAAGACCCGGAACACCGAGTCCGTGCAGGACATCGTCCCGTTTAACAGCGATCCCACTGCGTACCTTAGCCACTTTGATGGCTTGCTCGCTGCCAAGGAGCCACCGTACTCGTTTGAGGAGTACGTGCATAGTCAATTCACGAGGAGTACACATCAGCTGATGCACGGTCGAAGTCGAATTATACGCGGTCACTATGCATACTCTGCTATACATATTTTTGAAGAATACATCAAGGGATGGGGTCTCATGTCTTCGCCCGCGGCCAGGGGAAAATTTGACTCTCGAGTCACTGAATTGTGAGTATTGTTGGATGTATTTCCTGTTCGTGGTTGCCATCTTAACATACCGCCTCGAGGCTCGATAAACATCATCAATCCTTGCGAGGGACCGGTGGCTCAAGCAGCCCGGGCGAGCACAGAGGCATGCGGTCGAGGTTCCTTGGTGACGCTCATAGCGAAGCGCCAACTCCCCCTTCTTCGTCTCCGCCCCCCCCCCCCCGTCGTCCCGCACCTTGTCCCCGTCCTTGCCCTCTTCCTCGCCATCCCACTGCTCTAAATCGTCGTCGTCGCGGAGCCAGGTAATTCCTATCGCTCCTAAGATAGCCGACGAATGGCTATCAAATCCGACCCATTCGGGCCTGAACCGGTACTATTTCACCTACAAGGCCACTAGAGAGCCAGGGAATCCAGAGCCGACCACATGGAAGTTGACAGGAATCTCCCTGCACGAGGGTGAGGCATATTATATTGTGGAAATGGCTTTCCCTGAAGGTTGCTGTGACATTTCGTACGACGCGGTGGCCTTGAAGGATCTCCTCATGGACAGTGAGATCGAGAGAGAGATTCCGCGTAGGCCGCCTGAAGGCGCTACCGGGAAGGTGGTGCCTTGAGACATACGTTTGTGACTTGGCGGTGGCGAAGGATGTTCAGATAGCTTCGAACTGTTATTATACCCTGGTTGTGCTGCATCAGGACGTAGGTTGAGAAGCCTGGTGTGCAATGTGCGATGTGTTGAATATACGTCGATTCGCGGCAAACGCGCAGCATTTGCACGTCGTAAATACGACTCTTTTATACTACTGAGTATCCATAATAGAACTACCGCGATTGGGTGCCGCACACGCTTGAAAACCGCATGCGCGTGACATCTGCGAACGGCGAGTGCGGGGAGAGCTCAGCCACTGCACGCGCTGCGCGCGCGATCCGATTGCAACACGATGCTTAAGTATTATGACTGTAGAAACTATTGTGAAAAACGGGGAGACTGTCACAGCGGGATAATAACAAGGGTTATTGCTATTGATTGAGCTCGTTACGAACGCGTGAGGAACAGTACAAAATACGGTACGACTACTTCGTATCTATACTCGAGGCTGCGAGGTCGCGATCGCATGTCACTGCATCATGCCATGATATCATTGCCAAACGAGATTGATACTTCAGCAGCAGAAACACCCGTCGCTACAATTTGATGAACATACGCGAGCGTTTTACACTTCCTCAACGAAGCAGTGCAATCTTGGTCCAGTTTGAGTCCGATCAACTGTGGACGGCGGCCCTTTGCCCAACCTTTGCCATCTGGCTGTCCGCATGCCGTTTATTATTATTGTTATAGATTCCACTAACGTGCGTCTCGGCGTACAGACCCCTTCGTGTTTCCCAACCGAACAATATATGATATGCACTTCCCCTCTGTAACAGGCTGACCAAGAAGCTGTATCCACATCCGAGTCCACACTTGAAACATGTTGGCCGAATGTGGCGCCCGGCCCGTCGCAGGTCGACTTCGGGCCGACGACTCCCATCGATCAACCTGCCGGTGGCCACAACCTGCCACAACTTCCTCAGTACGCCACCGTGACACCGGGCTTGCTCGAAGTGTCAATCACGAACCGCGACCTACCGCGACTCAATTTCTTCGCTTGCCCTTTCCTCAGACTCTTGAACTTGACCTGCTATGCCACGTGCTCCTTCGACTTTACGCAGCAAACATAGGCCTTCCCCGGTCCCAAAGCCTGCGAGGAACCATGAGACGCCGTCTGGCCAGGTGGGTCCCGCTCGCGGCGCAAACTGGCGCCATGTCATCCCCAAGGAACACGTCAATGTCGAAGAGCTTGCTCAGCGCGAATTCAACTACCACAAGACTTGGGAGACGGCGCTTGAACATATGCTGGCAGATCCAGCACGCGCCGAACAAGTCTCCGCGCGTCTTCACGCGACTGGCAAGACCCTCAACACCGAGTCTGTGCAGGACATTGTCCCGTATAATGGCGACCCCGCCGCGTATCTTCGACACTTCGATGGCCTACTCGCAAAGGAGCCTCCGTATTCGTTCGAAGAGTATGTGCATAACCAATTCAAGGGAAGTACTCATTAGCTCATGCGCAGTTAAAGTCAAATTCTACGCGGTCACTATGCGCATTCTGCTCTATCCGTCTTCGAAGAATGCATCAAGGGATATGGTCTTATCTCCTCGCCCGCGACCAGGAGCAAAATTAACCGTCGAGTCAACGAACTGTAAGTGTCGTTGGATGCATTCCCTCCTCGCGGCGGCATTGCAGAATTAACCTACCGTCTCTAGGCACAAGGAATATCACCAATCCTTGCGAGGGACCGGCGGCTCGAGCAACCCGGGCAAGCATAGAGGCATGCGATCAAGGTTTCTTGGTGACGCTCATGGCGAGGCGCCAATTCCCTCTTTTTCGTCCTCGCTCCCCCCCTCGTCGTCATGCACCTCGTCGTCGTCGTCGTCGTCACCCTCACCCTCGTCGTCACCCTCACCCTCGTCCTCACCCTCACCCTCTCAACACTCTAAATCTTCATCCTTGTCGTCATCGCGGAGCCAGATCGCTCCCATTACCTCCAAGGTGGCCGACGAATGGCTTTCAAAGCCAACCCAGTCGGGCCTGAGTCGGTACTATTTCACCTACAAGGCCACTCGGGAACCAGGGAACCCAGAACCTACCACATGGAAATTGGCAGGAATTTCCTTGCGCGATGGTGAGGTATGTTATAGTGTGGAAATGGCGTTCCCGGAAGGCTGTTGCGACATTCCCTATGACGCGGAGGCCCTGAAGGACCTCCTTATGGACAGTGAGATCGCGAGAGAGATTCCGCGTAAGGGTACTACCGGGAAGGCGAAGTCTTGAGAGGTACAGTATGTACTATATCTGGCGGTGATGCAAATAGCTTCAAATTGTTATTAGACCTCGGATATACTGCATTAAGACATAGGTTGAGAGCGGTGTACCATGTTCGACATTGACATGGTCGGGCCGCTCGTCGCTACAATCCAACATTCAACTTCTGAGCACCCATGCGCGAGCATGAGGGGGTGCACCACGCTCAGACAAGCCTTCAACGAAGCATCGCAATCTTGGTTCAATCAACTGTGGATGAAGATTCGACATCTGGCTTTCTGCACGAACCACATTTATACCGTTGGCCGTGTGCCGAGCGGTCGGCGAATCTAAATACTCAAGGCCTCACCGGGCCTCGGTCAACACGATTTAAAGGTCGAGTAGCAACTATTCATTTGATTCGGGGAGAAGAAAAGCAGAAAAGTAGTACAACTGCGAGGCAAAACCTAAGCATCGTCTCGACCTAATCTCCAGTCACGAGGTAGTTGTTGGGGTTTTGAGATGCCGGTGTAACTCTAGTGTGAATCGGTGGGATTCTCCAACGTTGTCCCGCCCCGACTTGAGGGGCATGAACGTCCAAATCGAAAAGAGGGGCAGCGGCACCATTCTGCTCCTGTGCACGAACAACAATGTTGCGAGGAGTAGGGCCCAACAAAGCCCTGCTCATAGGTCCGCCGAAAACAATGGCGTAAGTCTGATCCATGACCATCATGTCATCGATATAGTGGCTCTTGATGCCTGCGTGATAATGTGAGTTGATATTGTTCAAAGACGCTTTGCTCCCGCATTAATGTTGGTCCACTGACCTTTAAGCGTCGAAGCAAACTTTCCGAGGGGCTCAATGAATCGTAGGCCCAGCATTGCAAGCCAGGCTTGAACAGCAGAGGTGTTGGGGCGCCGGTAATCACTGTACTGGTGACGAGTAAACCCTCGATCCCTGAGGGAGGAGATAATTGCTCGGTAAGTCGCGCTTCGAGGGGCATCCCAGCCATTGGGAACTGGGTCTTCGGTAACGCGAGTGAAAATATCGTAGCTGATACCGTACGTGCCGACAGGTTGCACGGCAAGACGTGGGAGGGTAAACATGAGATATTGTTGAAGGTGTTCGCCGGGGAAGAGCTGTGCGGGAAGGAAGGGTGCCTGCATAGTCGGAATGGCAGTGAATGGGGGAGACTTGGTGGGGAGGGACATGTTATATACCTTGTAATCGACTTGTGGCTGGCGGAGAAGGCAGCTCGTTCCTGATCGTACTGATAGTAACTGCCACCTGGTCGGTGCTGGAATCAGGGAGATCGGAACTTCCAAGAACCTCTGAGCAGCGATCCACAAAATTCCCAAGTCCATGGCCCCACCACACAACACCATGCGTGTCACTGGCTGAGCCCAGACAGCTCGTTCCGTCATAGTACGGCCAGGTAAGTAATGGTTAGCCTCAAGACTAGCGGATGACTGAAGCGGTACTCGGGGACACAGCTAAGTAGCCACAAGATTGACGGCGTGGCTAGGTTCGATGGCATAGAACTCTTGACAATATGACCACGAGGTCGGTAGCCACAAGATAATCAGGAGAGAGGCGAGCCCTACGCTGGCACACATACGCACATAATTCCACACTATGATATTTGTGGGAGAGCTTCTGCCTTGTTCTCGTTGGATGCCAGGTCTGGGGTTGTGGCGCGGTCTTGTGCGCACGGTAGCCTGAGCACCACCAGTGCATTGTGCAATGCACAAGTCGTGAATGTACGACACGTTCAGGCAGTCTACCATGCCCTTATTTGATCTTCCGCGGAGACTAGCACGAAACTGCCGCCTCTGATGACAAGCGTTGTAGAAAATTGTTGCCATGGAGTATAAGGGTATAGTAAGCAACCAGTGAATGGCTCTCCGCCGCCGGGGAGAGTCGACCGTCGCGCTGTGCGCAGTCACTAGTCACGTGTGCCACGATGGTTCATCGGATCATGGGCCATCGCGCGGCACGGTCAAGCCTCCTCTTCCTTGTTCCCGTCGCCATATCGAGGTCCTGCCACGACTCCGACTGGACATCTAGATAATTTACGGGCCCTATCCTGCCTCCCGCACGCATTTCACTTGGCTCTCCGTGCACGCGGTACCACAGGCTGTGCCACAACTCAGACTGGATTCGGCTAACTTGAGCGCCTCTGAGCTTTACGAACATGTACATATGGCTCGGGCCTCGGCTGCTGACGCGTGCCGTGAGCGTGAGCTGAGCTAGCCACATCATCTGAATCGTCACAGATCGTCGCCAATCGGGATCGTTAACGGTGGGACTTCAAGTAGGTTTGTGGCCTCTCTCAAGGCCTGCCATGTATAAAAACGCGACGCACATATTTCGAGGGGAGATCATCCGTCGCTTTTCCTTCTATTCTCATCTTGACCTACTATGCTACGCACCCAACGCAGGCCTTCCCCCGTTCCACCCACGAAGACCTCTGAAATGCCATCCAGCCAAGCAGAGCTCGATCAAAGTACATTGAGACGCCATATCATCCCTAAGGAACACATCAATATTGAAGAACTTGCTCAGCGCGAGTTTGAGTACCACAAGATCTGGGAGTCAGCGCTCGAGGTTATGCTGGCGGAGCCAGCACTCGCCGAACGTGTTGCCGCCCATCTTCACGCGACCGGTAAGACCATGGACACCGACTCTGTGCAGGACATTGTGCCGTATAACGGCCACCCCATCGCATACCTTAGCCACTTTGACGGCTTGCTCGCCGCAAAGGAACCACCGTACTCGTCCGAAGAGTACGTGCATAGCCAGTTCGCGAGACTCATTAGCTCATGCATACTTTTTGAAGACGGATTCTACGCGGTCACTATGCATATTCTGCTTTGTGTGTCTTTGAAGAATACATCAAGGGATTGGGTCTCATGTCTTCACCTGCGGCCAGGGGCAGGATTAATTCTCGAGTCAATGAACTGTGAGTATCGTTGGATGCATTCCCTCGCGGCAGCATTTCAATATTAACCTACCGTCTCTAGGCATATCGAATATCATCAATCCTTGCGAGGAACCGGTGGACCAAGTGACCTAGCCGCCAGGGATCGAGGCATGCAATTGAATCCTATGGATGGCACCCCTTTCGGAGTACCATCTTCCTCTTCGCGTCCTCGGGCGGATCCGATTACCGCCGAGATGGCCTATGAATGGTTATCGAGTCCAGCCAAGTCCGGCCTGAGCCGCTACTATTTCCTCTACAATGCGACCAAAGAACGCCCCGCTCAGGAGTTTGGCGAACCTGCGCCAGGCATGTGGAAATTGACAGGTATCTCCCTGCAGCAAGACGAAGTGTTATACAATGTCGAAATGTCATTTCCTGAAGGTTGCTGCGATATTTCCTACGATGAGGAGGGTTTGATGGGTCTTCTTATGGACAGTGAGATCCAGGGAGAGATTCTGCGCCCAATGGGCGGCAACGGCAGGAATGACACCTTTGGCTTCTTGAGGAGCGCTACCTGATCTGTAAAGTGATGTGCTTTCAAAGCCACTGTCGCTCCCCGTTTCTGTAATTTCGCCGCTCTTAAGTATCGCCGCTTCGCAACGATCCCGGTTCGTCAACGATGTGGCTACTGACGTGCACCATAGCTTTCAATTAACCACTATCGTTCTCCGGTCTGTACTAAATAACCATCAGAAAATACAACACCCAATGAAATTCCCAATCGCCTGTCCTTCCACCTGTTTTCGACGTCGCTCTGTCCAGAGGAACGTCATCAATACTTCGTCCATCATGGGAATTACTTCTGGGGTGAGGTCTAGATACGCGTGGTGTGCTTCTCCTATACACCCGTAGGCCTTCCGGTGAAATCGTGCAACGACGAAGCCACTACCGTCGGTCCGTTTGAGCTGTACAGGCTAGCTGAGTATGTCGCTCCGCTACTGTTATTCTGAACTTACACAGCTCGTATGGCCCAGCACCCATTGGTATGACTGGCCGTTAGATGCAGTGAAGGTTCTTCGGCTACATCCCAAAGTCTGCTATCAGTGCGTAACCCCAGCGCTGGGGTGTTCGACGGACCTCCGCAGAAGGTTTCCTGAAGGCAAGTAATCCTTCACTTTGACTCTGACGTCTCCAAGCACGTAGACAGATGGATGAAGGTAACGCCACTCAATCTTGGCAACTTGGACCTCCTCTAGGCGGCTAAGGTCAATGTGGCTGGTATGTGGCTGATCCCAACGGCCGTCCGTCGGCGGGTACACGTATTCGGCATCATCGCCTGCTTCGCCTGCAGAATGACGAAACTTGGAGATTGTCGAGGTACGGGCGGCGAGTTGCAGAGCACGGCCCGGCGTTTCGATTCGGTAGATGGGCCTGCCTGATTCATCCAAAACAACGGTGTTTAGCAGCTTGCTGCGAGTGAAAGTAAGTTCCATACTCGGTGGTCGAAGTTGGGGAGGGTTTAGGGTCGTGCAGACACTGGATAAATACCCATTCGCCTCGAAGTCGACCCTCGGTACTGGAAGTCCGGTGGGCCCTGCTGCGCAACGGCTAAGTTCGCGCGCCGTTGCGCAGCACCTACATGCAGATGTCCATGTTGCCAACAAGGTTCTCGACGGGTGCTATAGAATCCATCTCGGTCCACTTTCGCACCGAGCGTCTAGAAGTTAACGTTAAGTGTGTAAGCCAAGTTCCAGTGCTTGAAGTCAATACATACTGTACACCAGATCCGTGCACATCGCTGCAACGGCCTACCGTAAGTACGACCTATCGTCGTTAGAGGTGCGTGGCAAGCGTTGCATAGTAGGTGCGGGTGGCGTACACGCCTTTGTGCCGAATATTCTATCAAACATAGTGAGTAAATATGGCAAGGTAGCGAGGATCTGGTCATACCGCACCGGGTGTAACACTGGGTTTGCATCAGATTCACGGCATCTCTCTGTATGAGCTGGGCATGAGTCTTCATCACCCAGGTGAGATGGCGATCGGTGCTGAAGCATTGACCAGGATGGCGAGGTGCCGGCGTGTTATGGGGGCGGCCCGGAGTGGATGTGGGTGCCAAGGTAAGCAAGGGCTTTAGTCCGCAGGTTGCTGGCACCAGCGCTCCGGAGAGGTCCGGGGGCCGTTGTGAGGGTGACCCCGATGGGCGCATCTACCAGCCGTCGGCGAGTCCGATGCAGCCCATCGGCACCCGGCACTCCATATGTATGTACCTACGCTGGGCTATGCATATCGTATCATGGTGGTGGGGGAACGCAACTTGGCCTTCTTCCGGTGCAAGCCTGTTGAACACTTGTCCCATAGGCGACGTATGACTGGTACCAACGTCATTTGAGACTTC
>WTXD01000080.1:0-100429 GCA_022496205.1 Gloeopeniophorella convolvens | reverse complement strand
ATCTAGCCTCGACGGGCTGAGCGTGACTCCACGCACGTGCACAGCGTGCGGCAGCGGCGCGAACGCGGGGTGCTCGTCCGCGGCGCATACGCGCTCGCGGGCGAGGCACCCTTCGAGCCAGCACTCGGTACGGTAACGCGCGCGCCGCGCCGCGTCGGGCTCGTCGGCGCACAGCTTGCTCCCGCTCACGAGCCGCACGACCACATAGTCCACCCGCTCGTCGTCGTCCGCGTCTGCATCCACCCACGTGCCGCCGCAGCCCTCGATCGCCGCGCGCACGCTCGCGGAGCGCGCCTCGCCGCGCACGCGGAAGCGCAGCCCCGCGAAGATCTGCGGTGCAGTAGGCGCGCGCGCTGCGGCTTCCGGCTCGAACTCGGGACCGGGGGGTGGCGGCAAGAAGAGCGACTGCGTTTTGCGGAACGGCTGGCGCGATGTCGATGTCGGCGCGGACGCGGTCGCGGATGGGTCCCCTGCGGGCCCCGGGGCGGGCGCGAACGACTTGGACCGCGAGAACGTCGCGAGCGCACTGCGGTCTCTGAATGATATCAGTGGCTCCGGCGCACCCGCTTTGCCCTTGCCCTTGCTGGTGCGCGGGAGTGACGGAGGCGGGCTCGACGCCTCGGCGCCGTCCACGGGCGCGGTCTTTACGAGGTCGGTGCCGACTTTGGTGTACCCGCGCGGCGCGAGGAGGCTCTCCCACACGCGCAGCGTGGCCGTGGGAACGCGGCGCGCCACCGCGATCTCTTCTTCCTCGGGCGCATCCGGGTCGGGCTGCGAGGGCGTCTGTTGCGGAGGGTCGACGATCTTCCTGCGGGCTCCAGCTTGCGAGGGCGGAGGCTGCTTTCGCTCAGGACGCGGATGCGTGACGAGGTACGGCGTTTCCTCGAAGCGTCCTGTTGGATAACTGTGCATTGAGCAGATGCGGGACGGGTGCGCGGGTACGCGCACGCACCGCCAAACTCGAGCGAGTCCCAGAACCACTCCTCCCATACGAGCTTGATGTCCGCCTCGCCGCGCTCGTTGAACTTGCGCGCGTAGTGCATCTTGTCCGTCTCTCCGTCGCCCGCGCAGAGCAGGTGCGTGACGCGCACGGGCCGCTCGATACTCTTCACGTACTTGCCGCCGTGCTCCGCCGCCGTGCTACTGATCGTCGTGCGCCGGTCGAGGTCCTCGATGCCTGACACGCACAGCGTGGTTCCCGCGAAGACCGGCAGGCGATGCTCCTCCACTTTCTGTGCGCGCGCGGGTCAGCGAGCGCGGAGGAGGGATAGGGGTAGGCCGCACGGCGTCAAAGTCAAAATCGTCGCCCCGTTGCCAGATTTCGAAGGTGTCGGTAATCCAGGAGGGTTTGAGGATCGGAATCTTGCGCTCGACTGCGCACTGGTATCCGTGAGGGGTAGAGGCAGGCAAGTGGGGGCCGACGTACCCAGTACTTGGCCCCGCCGTGCTCCTCCGCGATGAGATGTGTCACGTAGTCTGTGAACGCGGCGGTGGTGTTTGCGCCCATCTCCCCTGCCTTTGGAAATATTGTTGACTGGGGAAGTGCCAGAGTCAGATACGCAACGTGTACTTGAACTGCCTTAGCACGTACCCTGTCGATCCCGGTTGTACATATCGTGTAGCCGCGAAACGGCCTCGGACACGTGTCGATGAAGCTATTCTCAAGTTCGTCCGGTGCACCGAAGGATACTGGTGACGGGGGCGGCGAGTAGCGGCTCAGGGGATCTGGTCGTGCGGGTCGTAGTTTAACGCCAGGTACCTGCACACCTGCAATGAGAGAGACTCCAAATATTCGGCAGAGCGCGCACCTTCTTAGACCTGTTTATACGGCGACGGTCCATGGGTCGTGTGGTGCGTCGTCGGTGTTGACAGACGCGGTTGTCCGAGTGTGCTCGTCGTCGCGCTCTGAGTCTGTGTGGACGCGACTGCACGTGACCGCTTTAGGGCCGGCGCTGTCGCGTCAGGCTCGGCTCATTAAGCCAATGAGGCGTAGGGTTAGGGTCTGGTCTCATCGTCCGGTGCTATGTCCGACCTCTACCGCTCAGCGATGCACGCGCGCATCGCAAAGATCCCACAGCTTCCGCCAGATCCGTACGACGATGACGACGAGGATGAAGAGGACGAGGCTGCGGATTCGATCGGAGCGCTCCCCTCCATATCTGGAATGGGCCCTCCGCCTGCCCGCTTGCCCCGCACGCCGAATCCAGAGTACGAGCCCGTCTCAGCAGCGGCATACTTCTCGGACGCGGTGCAGGTTGAGGTGCCTGAGTCCAAGCTCGACGTTTGCGTGTACTACACCCCGCCGCAGACGGCGGACGGCAGTGCAGGCTCCGTCATGGTCTGCCACCACGGCGCGGGCTTCTCCGGCCTTAGCTTCGCGCTATTTGCAAAGGAGGTGACGCAGCTTACCAAGGGCGAGCTTGGAGTCCTGTCTGTGGATGCACGCAGGCACGGTGCGCACGCTGTCCACGCCGCCCGCCCGCGCTCAGTTATCGCTAGGGAAGACCGTGCCAACCGGCGGATCCCCTGACGAGGATCTCTCGCTCGATATCCTCGTAGAGGATCTGTGCAACCTCCTACAGGTGGTGTTTGCTGATCCCACAGCAGCGCCGTCGCTCCTGGTGCGTGCACCGTGTCTGCCCAACCGTCGTCGCGATGTTCATCATGGATGCCGTGCGCGCAGCTGGTCGGCCACAGCATGGGCGGCGCCGTCGTCGTGCGCGTCGCGCCGCGCCTCATCGCAGCCAAGTACCGCGTCGCGGGCGTCGCAGTGCTCGACGTCGTCGAGGGCACCGCGCTCGATGCGCTCCCGCACATGCCCGCGATCCTCAACTCGCGCCCGGAGGGCTTCGATAGCGTCAGCGACGCGATCGAATGGCAGTATGTCTATCGCCGCACTGCCGTGCCCGCGCACTGAGCTTCGGCACTAGCATTACCGCGCACCAGATCCGCAACATCGCCTCGGCGCGCGTGTCCGTGCCTTCGTTGATCGTGCCCACGCCCGAGCCGCGCGCGCCCCGTGCTCGCGCATTTACATGGCGCACTCCGCTGCGCACGACGGGTCCGTACTGGGAAGGTACGCGTCGGCCGTTGGTCTTGTCGTCTTGGTCGCTGACATGCATATAGGCTGGTTCAAGGGCCTTTCGGGGGCATTCCTGGCTGCGCGTACAGCGCGCCTGCTTGTCCTTGCGGGCACCGACCGGCTCGACCGCGAGTTGATGATCGGTCAGATGCAGGGCAAGTTCCAGATGGTCGTCGTGCCGAACACAGGGCACATGCTTCACGAGGTGCGACTTGTAGCCTTTGTGTGCGGCGAGGTGCTAACGAGGGACACAGGATGATCCGGCGACGCTTGCACAGACATTGGTGGAGTTCTGGCGGAGGAACGAACGTGTCGTAGGAGGGATCAAGAAAGTCGGGGATCTGTAGAACCCAGGAAACGTTGTATGTACTCTTTGTATCGTATTCTGTAGAGCGCACATGTGGGTTCTGAGTTCGTCGAGCTGGGCCGAGCTTTTAGCTTTAGTTGTCGCCCGGGACGACACCTGCTTGGGAAATCGGACTCGGAACAGGGACATGCGGGTCCCGAAGCGTTGGGCGAGAATGCAGGCTTCTGAATAAGCGGATAATACCATTTGTTATCCGGAGGAAGCGCCAACAGTACACGATGTTACACCACAAAGGGTAAGATCGCTCGAGCAAAGTATACAGGAATGAAAGCGGCAATAGGAGATGGATTAAGCCAGGGTGTCAAGCAAGATCAGAAGGGAAACCGGTAAGACGGCATGGGTATTCGTACAAAGGCCTGTACACCGAGACGTGCGTAAGTGAGAAAGAAAATCCAGGATGAAGCAACTCGACGCATCAATGTCAATAACTATGTAGCCTGAATTTGGTCGTTGGGGTCAGTAGAAAAAACTACGCGGATCAGAGAACCGTCACGAGAAGGAAACAAAAATACGCATTCCCCGCGTCACCACCGACCGCAAGCGAGCGGACAGGCTACCGCGAGTTATAGTAGCATCTGTCTGGTCATCTTCCGCGGTGGCTGCCAACACCTCGCGCAGGGAGTCCCTCCTCTTTAACCACGCACGTGACATCTTGCGCAGCTGCTGGAGCGTTGGTTCGGGTTGTGGCGTGTCTAGGGCGTCGAGTGTTGCCATCCACGTCGCGGCGCGTCCAAGCAGCGCTCCCAGCTTGCTGTCCATCCCGTGAAGCAGCGACAGCGACTGCGCGTAGGTGGAGAAAAACTTGCGCGAAGCTGCAGGGTTAATGGCGTCACTATGCGTCTCCTCGACGGCGCCTTCAGTAGGTGTCGCAGGCGCGCCAGACTGAAGTTGCGCAATCCGTTCACAGAGGTCCTGTGAAGCCGTTGCACGGGGAGAAGCGAAAGGGGCAATCGAAGTGGTGCAAGACAGTACCATCATCTCTCCGTACGCGGCGCAGCGCTGGAGAAAGACTAAGCACGACTGGGCATTCGTCGCGAACTTAAATTGTGTTTGGAGGATGAGAGACTGCTGAGCTGATTTCACGAACGCGGCAGACGTGCTCATGCGCACGCTTTCGAGTGCGTTGCGCATTGCGCCCACGGCAGGTGCCAGGGATGTAGCTATCGCACCAACGTCGCTTGCCTAGGTGAAATCAATATAGGTGCATAGAAAATAGGAAGGAGAGACGGACAGTGGAGGCACGGGACCTCTTAAGTGGGGGAGACCAGCTATCATCACCCCCAGAGGACGCGCTCTGGTAACAATTAGAGATGGATAAGCAGCGGGGAAGACTCAAGGTGCTGTACCTTCCACGACGCAATCGTCTGGTCAAGGCTAGTTCGAAACCCGTTCCAGCGTCCGATGTCCTCTTGATCCACTTGACAGTTCTTAAGTGCCTTGGACACCCGACGAATTTCGTCGATCCAGAACCTGTCCATCTTGACGAAGCAGCGCCGAATCTCGACGAGCACGCGGTCGACCTCGTTGAGTAGATCGGTGTCCTCTGGAAGGGCTTCAGACAGGGCTATGACGTACACCTCAGCACCTTATTCCCTAGAGTCATATTGGCCCTTACCCTTTTGCCTGATATTCTTTATCGCACTTACTGTCCCATTCTCATATGCACTCCGTAGCCCGACCGCCTGTCCTCGTAGTTTTTTCGCCATGTCCAATCTCTGCTCCAGTATGTCGAGGAACGAGCTCTGCTCCTTGATAGCAGCAGAGATGTCGAGCAGGTATCTGTTGGCGTACTCCTCGGTGAGCTTCAGGAATTCTGTGTAGCGCTCTTGCTGTTTGCTAAAACTCGCCCGCAAGGTATTGACCTGCTGGTACAATTGGCGGCGATGATTCGAGGGGACGCTAGACGCAAGTTCATGAAGGCGATCGATAAGAAGAGACAATCGGCTCATGTTGCGGAGCCAGGAAGACAAAGTTGGACGCAGGTCCTCAGGTACTGTGTCCACCTTTCGAGGAGGGCGACGTGGAGCATTGGACAAGGTCGATGACGTCCCGGGGGACTGGCTGTTGCCCGATGTCGCATCACCGGAAGCCTCTCGGTGGGTGCGGCCGTGGCGGGAGCGCGGGCGAATCACAGAGGCCTTGCTCGATATCGGGCGGTGGGAGCCGTGCAGCTTGTAGCTACGGAAAGTATCACTCAGCATCATAGTACAATAACTGATGGTCCGACACTCACTAAAGTCCACAGCTAAGCGTTGTAATGGAAAATATGCAAGGACGATGTCAAAATTGGGGTTCTAGGGTGACAATGTAGGGACGCGTACGCGTTGCACGCGGTTTTGCCTTCGTCGTCCTTGCGCCAAAGTGGCGTTGTGGTCGTTTTACAGTTGCTACACTGAGGGTGGTCCTGCCTATGGCTGACGATTATGCTCTTCGGACGAGGGCGCTTGTGCTGTGCACGGGGGATCAGCGGCAAAGGCCACGTGGGTGAACGTCCAACCTCACCAACTTGCAGTAGAGCCCACAGGCGTTGCAGTTGAGCTCATTATTGAGTCCGCGGCGCCAGAGAGGTGTGCGTGTGGCCCCGCAGTTGGCGCATTCGGCTTTGACCGTGTTGACATCGCCGGAGTGGGGGGTCGGAACGTCACCAGGTTCGGACACAGGCAGATCCATAGGCGCGAGCTTGGGCGCCAGCGGAGCGACGATGGCATCGACGGGGCTATTGCTGATCGAGACGTCCCTGGCATGATCTTCAGATACTGCGGAGTTACCCTCCTCCACCTGGCCGTAGATATCTGTTCCCTTCCCATCCATCTTTGGGCTCTTATCTTCGAGTGCGACATGGTAATCCCGTACTTTACGCCGAAACCAATTCTTCTCGGGTGAAGGAGACTGTCCGAGTCCAGCGAAAGCTTCGGTGTGGGGCTCGGCTGGAGTTGGTGACAGTTCCATAGACGAGGGGGTGTGCGTATTCATTGGAAAAGTATAGACGCACGGCGTCTAGAAAATGGTGTTCAGGACTGGGGTAGTGTCGGGCGAGTCAACCACGGTCACTCGGAGGGCTTGCGTGGGGTGAGTACTCACGTTGTACGGGAACGTCGCGCGTGCGGATGGCGGGCTTGATCGTGATGTGATTGTTTTACGGGGGAGGGAGATTGGAGTGGCCGTAGCAGGGCCAAGTTGAGGGGGGAGAAAGGTAGACAATCCGGGAGTGGACAGCCTGGCCATTGCATTGCATGGTGGAGGTGGTTAGTTCGGAGGGCGGTGCGCATCACGCGCCAGCAGCATTTACGTACTCGGTATCGGACGCGGTGCAAGCCCGGTAGCTTCAGTATGTCTGCGTCCAAGCTCGACGTCCGCGCATACTAGGTTACATACACCCCGCCGTAGACGACAGACGGTAGCCTCGCAGGCTCCGTCATGGTCTGCCACCACGGCGCAGCCTTCTCCGTCCTCAGCTCCGCACTCTTCGCGCAAAGGAGGTGACGCAGTTCAGCTCACCAAGGGCGAGCTCGGCGTCATCTTGTCCGTGCCAGACGCGCGCAGGCACGGTGCGCACGCTGTCCTCGCCGCCCGCCCGCGCTTAGTTCTCGCCAGGGAAGACCGTGCCGACTGGCGGATCCCAAGACGAAGATCTCTCCCTCGAAATTTTCGTGGAGGATCTGTGCAACCTCCTGCAGGTGATGTTCGCCGATCCCGGCGCAGCGGCGCCGTTGTTCCCAGTGGTGCGTACTACCCTGTGTCTGCCCAAGCGTCGTCGTGGTGTTCACTGTGAGTGCCGTGCACGCGGCTGGTCATTCACAGCATGAGCAGCGCCGTCATTGTGCGTGTTGCACTGCACCTCCTCGTGGCTAACCGCGTCGCGGTGCTCTACGTCGTCGAGGTCATCACACTCGACACGACCCCGCACATACTTGCGATCCTCAGTTCGCTCCCGGAGGGCTTCGAAGTTCGACAGCGCCGACTGCGGGTTGATGATTGGCCAGATGCAGGGCAAGTTCCAAATCATTCAGTGTAGCGAGGTACTAATGATAGCTGCAAGTTGATCGGGACTCGGCTGAGTCCCCGACCCCGACGATACGTTAACCAAGTGCGAAGTTTTTTCATTCGCGTTCAAATGTTGCGTGCAGGTGCCATGCACATCCCCACGAGGCCGTGCCTGGAAAACCTGCAGAGGCAGACGCGTCGTTAAACCCTCGTTCCTCGGGGCCAATTATCAGCATGCGCGCTCTCCACCAGGGCCTGGGTTACACCGTGTGCCGACCGTAGACACTGCCTCACGAGGGGCTCCTTGAACCGCTACCACCACCATGGTCGGTCATTCCCACGCTGGGCAAGGACGAGGAGGACATCCCGCCCCGGTGAACAACCAACCAATACCAATGGTGGACAACCATAGACAACAATCCGCCGCCCTCCCGTGTAGGGTGGGAGTAGGACATGCTCACAGATTGAATCCTCAGGACAGACCACAGCGACAGGCGCACTCAGTAGCACCATGCCGCGACCCTCCCTCTGCACCAACCCTTCCCCCCACTCGTCCGCCTGGGTCAAAGCCACCCAGCTCCGAAGTCCATGCGACACCCCAATGTCCTCCATCACCAAGAATACCAGCCAGCCTTCAGACTCTTAAGATCTTCAGTCCTCACTGTGACTGTGCCACCGCGACTGATCCGAAATTTACGAAAAAAGGTACCTCACGCACCCCGCGTCCGGTATATTCACGAAACCTCAGCACTACTTGTCGCAACATACTTGCCGTGACAATGCCACCTGCGTACCCTTTGTCGCCAGTGCTCGATTTTCCATTACGACACGCATTCAATCTTTGTCCACGAGCCATGTCCTCCTCTCGCACTGTTAACCGAGGATCCCATGTCTGCTGACTCCCGATCGTTGCGTGTGCGCCATTTTTCTTTTTGCAAAACGCTCTTGCATTCCACGAGCTTATGATCTCTGACGTTCGTCACTGCTCCATCGGATCAGCTTGATTCTTTTCCCATCCTCCGAACACTGTACCAGTCTAACGCTAACGTCTATGTTTGATTTCCTCGTTCCAGACCTTAGAGTAACATCAGGACAACACGTGGCCACGGCCGACAAGTACTAGATGCAACAACACACTAGACAATATGGTCAAAGTTCAAACTTGGCACACATGGCGAGCAAGCCATAATCACACAGTAGAACACAAAAGGGAACCCCTGCTCCAACGAGCCTACGAGGACATCGATCCGGACTGGATACGCGACCGTGAGGTTTTAGTGGGTATGGGAGCGCACAGAGGCCTTGCCCTTGAAGGCCCAGAGCAGCTCTGACTCGCCACACTGGCCCCAATCGTAACCCGAGGGGCGTGCGTAAGTAGCATTTTTCCTCACAACGAAGCCCCAGTGGCTTCGCTACAACGCATTAGGCAGGGCTGTCAGGTGCTCGTAGATTAGACTATCTCTATCTCTAGCGCTATCTTCTGCTGCCTAATATATTGCCTTTCCAAACAAAAAAAAAAGAGGACACTGCCTCGCTTTGTGAAAGACAAAGCTTGCGGGCAACTTTGGGTGGCGCCGCAACTCTTTGCACGACTCTCGCTCTTCCATTCACCATGCCAGCCTACTGCACAACTGCACTGAGCGGGGGCACCTGCATCGACAACGCTTGCGCTGCCCGCCACGACGTCCTGCGCTGCGAACTGTGCGGATGCTCTTTTCGGCCCCACCGGCTCTCCCAACACCAGAGCGGGAGGAAGCACCTTCGACGCGCTACTTCCGCTGCCACCCCCAACTCTGGCACTCAGCAGCCCTCTCGGGCTCAGGCTGTGTCTGCCAACGCAGACCCACCTGCCCCATCGAACCCTTCTTTACCGTCTTCTGGAAGTGCGGGAGCTTCCGAGAGTGCCGACCCGCGCGTCGCCGTCTCCCATGAAGATGGACTCGACTTTGTAATCAATGGCACCGGTGGATCCACGGACACAGTTCTCCCGTCTGTCAGCTCCCGAGTCGTCAATTTAGAGAAGACCGCAGCACCAGCGAGCCTCTCCGTTCTGTCCGTGGATATTGTTAGCGGAAGCGGCACGTTGAACTCAGAGTGCGCCAGGTTTGCATCGCTTCTGCGCTATGCTCACGTTGCTTGCACAGGTTCTCGGCCACACTGACAGGCGGGACGGCCCTTATATCCAAGGGCAAGCCTCGCGAGATCCTCGTGTCGTTCCAGGCGACAAGCGCCGGCACGTTCCACGCATTACTCAAAATCACCTTCAAAGACAAGAGGCGGCCCCGAAATGCAGAATTCCACATCATTCGCAAACTACGGGCTCGTGTCGCTCCGCCGGGTGGCGTAGTTGGCGGTGGAAATGCTTCGTCCTCGGCTGTTGACGGCGCCCTCGTCGATGGCGAGGGTACCGGTCTTACGGTCTCGCATGAGTCCGGCGTCGATTTCGATACTCTGAATGCGCGGCCTAACGTGCCGCTACCAGTTCAGTCTGCGGAGCTCACCATCACGACAAGTCGGTTTTCACCCTTAGTCACCTTCATATCTGCAACGGTCCGTTCGGTCGGCAACTTGAACGCCTCATCCTGGTGAGTCCGACTGGGAATGTCTCTGCGTATCACTCATGCGCGGATTAGTTTCTCTGCTCAGATCAATGGAGTCTCCAAGTGGATCAGGCCTAAGGAAACGCGTACGCTGAGCCTTCAATTTGTTCCTCAGCAAGAGGGGGTGTACGAGGCTGTCCTTGAACTCGTATTTTTCGACTGCAAGCGCCAGGCCAATTTCATGGTCGAGCGGGCGCTGCGCGGGATCGTGCAAGGACTCCCAGATGACCAATCACCCCCTGGCGATTGGGCAGACGATCAGGCTAGTCTGTCCGCAGAAGAAGAGGAGGAAGAGGAGGAGGAAGACTACTTGGACAGCGATGGCACCGGGGTCGCTGTCTCGGATGAGGATGGGTTGAATTTTGGAATCGTCGAACGCACTGCCCGTGGACGCTTCGCAACACCAACGATGTCCCTGTTGGTTGAGCTGGCCGAGGGCTCCCAATCCGTGACTTTCGTCGCTGCGAGAGTTAGGACGTCGGATGGTGGCGCCTCTTGGTCAGCAGACTCACCCAAGCTCATCTCAACTGCCCGTTACTCACTTGTTTCCAGTTTCATAGCGCAATACGAGGGCGAGGCCGAGCCGATTCAGCCCGGCTCTGAAGCTACCGTGCGCATCATGTTCAACCCAAGATTCGAAGGGCGATTCGAGGCGGTGCTCCAGCTACTCTTCTATGATAGCCAGCGATCTGGCAAGTTTGTGATTGAGCGGATGGTCCACGCAGTTGCTGGTTCGCTCGCGGATCACAGTCATTTTGAACCGCGTGCTCAAGAGAGCTATACCCGACCCACTAGGAGTGGCCAATACGTGCCGCCGGGAAATATTAAACTTCTCTCGTCAGGCAGGCCACGCAGAAGGCAACTTCCAGATTACGACCTACCGCCTCTGGTCCAGGAAGCTATCGAGATGTCGAATGTTGACCACCCTTATGAAGCACACGAATCGCGCCTTATCTCGGACCTGAGGCCCAACAGGCTGAGTATGGAGACGTACTCGCAGTGGTTCAAGGCACTGTTGAACGTTGAAGAAGGCAACCAGCAGTACGTCCATCTTCCGGTTTCGGCGACCCGAGAGTGACTGCTAGCACAGGCGAGACATTCTGGACACGGTACCTTTCGAAGTGACCATTGACGAAAGTCATGGCCGGTACGGGTACGACTTCGGCTAAGAGGTTGCTTTCTCAGTTAATTAACGTTGCGCAGTGTCGAAATCAAAAACGAAGACGAAGACCTCCTCCCGGAGGTGATCGTTGGGGATTTCCTCTGGCTGGACGACATACTGGACGACATACGCTACGAGGCACGCATAACCGACGTCGACGTGTTCAGGCGAGGCGGCCTTGCTGTGCTCAAGATGCGGGTTCAACTGCCAAGGGAATCTAGTCTCCATCACGGCGCACCGTTCATGCTGCGGTTCAGGCTGAACCGTATCACACTGCGCCGTCAGTATCACGCTTTGGCGTCTTCGTTGGCGCCTTTGCGCCGCCTCTTGTTCCCCTCCGCGTCAGACATCAAGCCGGTTCGCCAGCTCCCGAGGAGTGAGATCGACAACCTACCTCTCGTTAACCGGGATATCCGGGGAGATGCTCAGCAGCTGCAGACTGTGGTCTCGTTGCTTCAGCACCCGAAGGGAAGCGTCCCATTCATTATCTACGGCCCGTAAGTATGCTTCTACAATATCACGGACTATTGTTGATCTCGTCGCGATAGTCCTGGAACAGGAAAGACCTCCACTGTCGTAGAAAGCATGATGCAGCTGCTGCGTCGCAACGCTGGTAATAAGATCCTCGCATGCACACCTAGCAACGCTGCCGCGGACCTCCTCATCGAGCGCCTCTCAGCTGCTGGCCTCGGCGCAGAGGAGCTCTTCCGCCTGAACGCCTATTCCCGTTACCAGGAAGATATTTCTGAGGACGTGCAGGCATTCTCGGTCCCCAGAGAAAACATGGACGCGCGCTCCTACCGCGTCGTGCTCTCCACCTGCTCATCGGCGGGCTTCCTCGAGATGATGAACATCCAAGCCGGTCACTTCAGCCACATCTTTATCGATGAAGCTGCGCAGGCGGCGGAGCCCTTGGCGCTTATCCCGATCGCAGCGTTCGGGAACGCGCAGACGACAGTCGTCCTTGCGGGAGATCCGAACCAGCTCGGCCCCGTCATCAAGGCGATCAACGTGTCCAAGGCGGGTCTCGGGAGGAGCTACCTCCAACGCCTGATGCGTATTCGCGCTGTCTATGGGCTCGACGCGCACTCTGGGCAGACGTGAGTTGTCCACCCTCCTTCCGTATCGCGGGCTCACGTGAGGGGTGCAGCGTCGTTGACTTGCAGCGCAACCGCCGCTCGCACGGCGCGATCATTGCATGGCCGAACCGGTACTTGTACAAGGACATCATACGCGCGCATGCGACTGCCGAAATCTCGCGGTACCTGCTCGAGTCGGACATATTGCCGAAGAAGCGTTTCCCGATCTTGTTCCACGGGATCAAGGGCAGCGAGAAGCGCACAAAGCATTCTCCATCGTACTACAGTCAAACTTGTCCTAACCCATAGCAATTGGTGGAAGGTCAAAGCTATGGGTTATTACAGGTTATGGGGTTTGGGAGGCACTAGTAGGCCCAAATCCGTGTTTCTGTAGGCTGAAAAACCTATGGTTTATCACAGGTTATGGGCTATGACAAGTATGGGTTAGGACAAGTTTGACTGTACAACGTCCACGAAGCGTCGCTCGTGCGCGACTACTGCCAGCAGCTAGTCTCCGATCGTGAACGGAAGATCTGTGAGTTTTCCTGCGTTCATGTTATCTACCGTCTCTGAACGTCGCACGTTAGACGAGGAAGACATTGGCGTGATCGCGCCATATAAAGCGCAAGTCAGGACAATCCGGGAGTTGTTAAAGATGGCAAGGTTGGAAGGCATCACTGTAGGCTCGGTCGAGCAGTTCCAAGGCCAGGTGCGTGCGCTTCGTCATGCCATTTGGAGGCGTACCAACGCGGTGCCGTAATTCCTAGGAACGCAAGGTCATCATTATCGCGACCACACGGAGTAACGACCACGTAAATGCCACGAAAGCTCTGGGCTTCCTGCGGGACCGCCAACGCCTGAATGGTGGGCTCCATCTCCCATGCTTCGCTCCGCTGCTGTGGCTAATCCCAGTCTTAAGTTGCGATCACGCGTGCGCAAGCAATGCTCATCGTCATCGGCGATCCTGGCTCGCTGGGCCAGGATAGGATCTGGCGCACGTTCCTCAACTATGTGTGCCTGTGTGGAGGATGGAGGGGCAAGATGCTGGCTTGGAAGCTGAATGACGAGGTTCGCGTCACTGGATATGAGACTCTGCCGAGACCTGGTGGCGTGGTTTATGGTGAGGAGTTCATCGGAGGGAAGAGCGAGATTATCTACAGATATCAGGGAGATTGGTGACGGCCGCCGTTTGTATGTTATGTAATATAACCTGCGCCTACCTGCGCCATTGCAGCCTACTGACCTTGCATGGGATTGAAGCCCTCCCACTTTCCTCCATGAGCAGACCTTCATAACGGAAGTTAGTTATATTTTCCCGCAACCGATGGTTTAATTGGCGCTGGCGCAGATTTTGCTCAAAACAAACACGACGCGGTTGCGACGCGGCGCACTGGCAGCGCGGCTTCACTATCCCTGGTATATATATATCGTGACCGAGTGAGTCAGCCACGCCAACGATTTTCACAGTTTTTTCCCAGTAGGTATTCTGGCGTGCGGGCAGTGTTAGCTGTCGAAGAGCACACACCTGCAGCGCGCACGGCTAACCAGCGATGGCTAGAAAAGACTGGATATTCGCGGCGAGCCTACTACTAAGCATGTGCAGAACAGACAAACATGATATACTGATGCAGAACAGGAAATGTGAGTGACAGAAGGGAGAGGCGGCGGGTGTGGGAGCGCCCGTACTGGACTACGTACGTATATACCAGGAGAAGAAGAACGGAGAGGGGGAAGGAGAGGATGGGGGGAGCGGAGAGAAGAAATTGGGCTAGGTAGGGAGCGTGGGCCGCGTGTAGGTGGGCGGGCGACACCGATAATGAGGGCGTGGTAGAGGTGGTAGCTGGCTGGTGCGCGACGGGTAGATTCAGGCGTCGACCGAGGGAGATAAGGGGTAAGGAAGGAAAGAAGGAGGGAGGGAGCTCCGCACAAACCACCGATAGATAACCCAGAGGAAGAGAAAGAAAAGGAGGGGCAACAGGTACAAGCGGGCAGGGGGAGCGCACGACGCGTCTAATCGAGGTCCATCGCAAACTCGTCCACCGCAAGCCCAAACACCGCGCCGTCGTCGTTCCGCACGACTCGCGACGGGCCCGCGGCCGCCGTCAGATCGAGGCGCGGCGGCGCCATGCCCGGTAAGTCGCCGAGGTGAGCAAACAGGCGGCCGTGCTCCGGCGCGGGCGGCGCGGGGCGCGCAGGCGTCAAGGTCGCGGGCGCAGGCACGGGCGCGTCGATGACGGGCATCATCCCGCCCGGCATCGTCTCCGCGCGCCGCCGGCCTGTGCCCGCGTTTGCACCTGTGCCTGCGCCGGCACCCGCACCCGTATCCACCATGCCCAGCGCGGCTGCTGCCTCTGGCCGACGTGCAGACCGGACGGCGACGGGGCCTGGGGCCGCGTCGAACGGCGACGGCTCGTAGAAGCGCGGCCCCACCGGGACCATCGGGCGGCGGGCGCCCTCGACAGGGCGGAACGCCATTGCGGTGGCGGTCGCGCGGATCGCGGCGTCTGTGATTTCGGTCGTCGCGACGAGGCGCTCGCGCCGGCGCACGCTGCTGCTGCCGCCAGCGCCGGCGTTGGCGCCGGTCCCCACGCCGTGCGCGGCGTCGCCCGGCGCGTTCTCCGCGTCCTCATCCCCTTCCTTTGCGCTGCACCAGAAGCGGTGGCCTTCGCTCCACGCCGAACTCTGGCACTCCTTTCCGCAGTACTTGGCCTTCCGACAGCGCCGGCACTTGGCAACTGCCGTGGGTACTGTTCCCAGCGGCCGCACAGCACTGCGCAAACACAATCATTAGTCACGATTCAATTACAATTGGGCGCAGGGTCGGGCACACGCACTGTTTGCACATTGGCGGATCCCGCCCCTACTATCGTCCTTGCGGCATGCGTTGCGCATAATCACGCCCGCCCAGTACTGGATCTCCGCCGGTAACGTTGGCGGCGGGTTGGGCAGGTCGTACTCGTGCGAGCTCGGACGGAACGTGAACCGCTCAACAAGCGAGAACACGTTTGTCTGGCGAGGGGGCATAGGCGCTGCGGGGACTGGTGCGGGTGGAACCGGCGGGCTCGCCTTCTCCTTGCCCGTGCGGTTCGCAAGCGATTTGAAGAATGCTGTAGCCGTAGACGGGGACGACTCCTTCCTGGAGGGGCCCGGGGCGGGCTGCGGCTGCGGCTGGAGTTGCGCTGGCTGCTGTTGAGGCGTCTGCTGCGGCTTCATTGTGGCAGTGGCGGGGTGGAAGCTTACGCGGGGCTGGTAGAACGCCTGGCGCACGTGCGGGTACTTGCTCAGGTACGCGAGCAGCTGCAGCGCAGAGAGCACGTCCTCGTCGCGGTGCGGGCTGCCCGACTCGTGGTGGTGGTGATGGTGGTGGTGGCGCGGGGGAGTGGGCACAGGCTCAACGGTGATGGGGAGAGGCAGCGCGCGGGGCATCGGGGCGTTCGGGCGCACCGGGGTTTCCTGGGCGTCGTCGCTATCTCTGCCGCGGGGGAGGCTGACGTTCACCGCGCGCGGTGTGACGTCTGTCGTTCCCAGCGTGCGCCGCACGGCCGTGTCGGTGGGCCGCAGCGTCATCGCTGTCTCGATGGCGCCCGGCGCCCCGGGTGGCGCGCCCATGGCAAAGTCGTCATTCTGCTCGAGTGCAACAATTCCGTCTCCAACGCCGTCACCCTGTACGTCTGCTTCGCTGTTGATGATAATATGTGCGTCCGAGTTGAGTTCCAAGGAGGGGCCGGCACCGGTGCCTGGGTTGGCGTCCGAAACGATTGCCACGGCCCGACGAGTCAGTGGGGAAGTCTGGGGGCGCTCCGGTGAATTGTCGGTGGTGTCCTGGTTGGTATCCATGTCGAGGTCGGCGTCTGCATCATCCTCGGTCTCCGTCTCGGGGCGCGACGCACCGCGCGAGGTCGACGCGGAGATCGTGCCCTGGCGGTCACGTGTACGGTGGGTCCGGCGTGGAGACAGGGCGGTCGAGGTATCCCAGATGGGCCGTGCGATAATGGTCCCGCTCCGGTCCCGCCCTGGAACTTCGACCGTGCCGGTGGGAGTGTTCGAGCCCGCAGGCGTCTGATTCGTCGAAGTGTCGGTCGAGGTGTCGACGTCGCTGCCGGCCGCAGCGGAGGCTGCATCGGACGCGGGGGTGGGCGAGTCAATGCCGGAGATGTCTGCCTGGGTGGCGTTCGAGTCGTCCGAAAGGGCGGCCGAATCTGCCGACGTATCCATCTGGTCGTCGTCCTAGGGGAAATGTAACAGAAAAAAGAAAACAATCAGATCGGGCCAAGAAACAACAGAGTAGGCGGGAGGGCGACGCACCTCGATAGCGCGGATGGTAGCTTCGCTACCCCGGCTCCGCCCGCGGATCGTGCGCGTGCTGTCCAGGGGCCCGTCCTGCCGCCGCTCAAGGGCACGCTGGAGCTCCGCGGCCTGCTGGCGCGCACGCAGCTCGGCCTGAGCCTGCTTGCGCGCGGCGCGCTGCTCGCGGGTCTCGCGGGGCATGCCCGTCGCACTGGAGCTCGGGCCGACGGCAAAGCCTTTGCTGGCGAGCCATGACTCGAGTATGCAGCCGACGACATCGAGGGTGCCGGCCTGCACGACACGGCTGCGGATGAGCTCGCTGCCGCGGACGCCGATATTGACGATGCACTGGAAGGCGAGAGAGAACGGTAGGCGGCGTGCTTGTCGAACGACTTTGGGATGAGGGTCGGGACGGGCTTGGGAGGGTGGTAGTTGGGCGGCAAAAGGCCGTAGAGAAGGGCCGGGTTCTCGGGAGGGGGTGGGGAGAGACAAAAGTCATGGAGTATGCGGACGAGACGCTCGAGGCCGCCGTCCATGACCATGATCTCGCGTATTCGAGGCGAGGTGGACGTGAGGTAGGTCAAGTGGGTCAGGGAGTTGAAGAGCGGGAGGGGGGAGTTTGTGTCGAGCGCTGCAAGTTCCGAAAGCCATGGTTAGCGGTCCGGGAGATGCGAGAGAGAAAGAAGGGGCGCACCACGCCGGTCATAGAGCTGGGAAGAGATACATACTGCCGCCCTGTTCTGGGCTGGAAAGGCAAGTTGGATTCGCGCATGAGCGGAATACGGAGGATGGGAAATAAATGCGGGTGTGTTCCTGGACTTGGGGGGGGTGCGAGTATAGCGATCCGGGGAGAAAAGGGGAGGAGATAAAAGAGAGAAAAGAGGAGGACGATGTGGAGGACGTTGAGAGACGGTCGCCGCTTGATCATCATCACCCGACGCCCGTTTGGCCTTGTTTGGCTGTGGCGGGTGCCGCGCCTTGGCCGCCGCACAAGGCCACAACTGGCACCCCTTGACATCAGCTTCCGCTACACTTGTTTCCTCTATGTCCTTCCTGTTCATGCCGTATAATACATCATCCAATGCGTAACAAGGGAGTCCTCTCCGCCACGGCCCCCGCACAACAGAAATCAAAAATGCCACCCGACTACACGCTCTCCAGCCACATCTGAAACACACCTGGCCGTCAGCCTGCCCTGATCTCGTCTCAGGGTTACAGTCAGCCGCACGCGCACGCACACACGTACGCACGCACATTGCGGCTCATAGTGCCGACTGCACCCCGGTGAACCGCTTGAACGTAAATCTGTGTCGCGCGCCAAAGCACACAGCATCAGCATGATGCGCACACGACCGTGCGAGCGAGCGCGGGCGCGGGGCGCTAGGCACGCACCCGAGGAACGCCAGGTCCTTGTCCGCATCGAGCTGCTCGACGCCTGCAGGCAGCTCCGGCACGTCCGCGTACTCCTCCGTCGGGAAGTACGACGTGTCCGTGATCGACTTGAGCGATGGCGGCCGCGGCGCGGGCATCATGCGCAGCGCCGCCCAGTCGACGCCGTCGAACAGCCGGTGCGCGCGGAGCTCCTCGACGCCCGCGCGGCTCTCGCCCCATGTCATCAACCTGGCGCGCCGTCAGCCGCCCGCCTGCACTGGGGATCAATGCGGAGGCACCACGCACCGCCGCATGAGGTCGACCGCCTCCGTGCTTAGGTGCACCTCCTCGGGGAAGTGCAGGTGGTTCGGCCAGTCGATGATCTTCTTGTACGTGTCGCTCGCGTTTTCCGCGCAGAATGGCGGATACCCGATGAGGCACTCGAACATGATCGCGCCGAGCGACCACCAGTCGCACTCCTTGCCGTACCCGCGCATCATGAACACCTCGGGCGCAATGTAGTCCGGCGTGCCGACCGTGGAGTATGCCTGCACCGGGTTAGTGCACGCGCAGAGGGAGGTTGCGCTCACGCACCAGTCGCCGCCGGTTCTTCTTCCACGTCGCTATCGTCTCTGCACGCGTCATTGTCAAGTTGATAGGTGTCACCTCGACACTATTCCGTGCCGTATGCCGCGGGGTGAGCTGCTGCTCGACTAGCCGCGCGTAGTACGCGCCATCCGTCCGCGTATGCACGCCCGTCGACAGGCCAAAGTCTGAAAGCTTCAGATGCCCATTCTTGTCTATTAATATATTGTCTGGCTTGATGTCTCTGCTGCGCCGTGAGCACGCGCACGAAGCGGGGGAGCGCCAAACGGGGGCGGCGCACCGATGAATGAACCCCAGATTGTGCACGGCATCTATCGCAAGCGTACATTCCGCCATGTAGAAGCGCGTCACGTCTTCCGAGAACACGTCGTATTTCATCAGCATCGTCATGAGGTCCCCGCCCGGCAGAAATTCCATGATCAAGTACAGGTAGAGCGGGTCCTGGAACGAGTAGTACAGCTGCACGACCCACGGAGACGTCGACTCGGCCAGGACGTCGCGCTCCGCGCGGACGTGTGCGAGCTGCCGGCGCAATGCGTGGGAGTGAGCGCCCGCTGCAGGCTACGTACGTACGGGGCGCACGCACCTGGTCGCGTTTGAGCATTTCCGCCTTCTGCAACGTCTTCATCGCGTACACGCGCCCGGTGTCCATCTTCTGCACGAGCCGCACCTGACGTCACGCGAAGCGTCAGCCAACACGCCCGGCTGTACGCAGATCCCGACGTAACAAGAACGTAGACGAGCGGGGATCGACCGTGCGCGCGCGGTGTGAAACAAATCGCGCTGCAGATCCCGAAGGCGGAGCGTCGGCGGGCGGCGCGGCGCAGATCAAACGGCGGGACGATCAGGGTCTTCCCACCAACGATGGGAGGGCCATCCGTCACCGCGCGATCGTCGCCGCTGCCGCCGCGTCCTCGCAGTCGCGCCGCCCGATGCATCACTGCACGCTCCAGGTTCCAACACTACCACCGCCGCCTAAACCAGCACGCGAAACCCGCAGCGTACGCACCTCGCCAAACGCGCCCTTGCCGATCACCTTGACAGCCCGGAAGTCCCGCAGGCCGATCTTCGTCCGCCGCAGGCGCAAAAACTGCGACTGTGTGCGCGTGTGCCGGCGCACCTCGCGCAGGCAGCGCTCCTCCGGCACGCCCGCGAGCGACCGTTCCAGCTCGGCGCCGCTGCAACACAAAGATGCGCGCGCGCACGCGCGTCAGCCGTACGGCGCGAAGACGGGGTGCACAGCGCACGACGCACCGGACGTTGAGGTCGATCGCGGTCTCGAGCGCGAAGCGGTAGTACGACTGGAGCTTGACCTTGGCGGCGGTCGCGCGGGCGCGTGCGTCCGAGGAGAGGTCGTCCGGGCGGCGCTCGTAGTAGACGTAGTCCGCGGGCTTCTCTGGCTGGGGCGCTTGGACGAGGACGGGGACGGGCGCGACGATGTGCGGGGCCGTGCCGGGGAGGGGCGTGCTGTATATGATGTCGTCGTCGTCGTGCATGGCGGCGGGCGTGAAGGATTCTCTGGCGCAGTTGCGTTGCGTCGATTGATCGCACCCGGAAGCAATTCAATTTATGCCGCCGCGCGCCACGGCCCGAGCGGACCCTCTCGTTGCCCCGTCGCTACACCGTCGCCACTCGTCGTATCCCCTCTGTTGACGACATACCCACCGCCTGCAGGCGGGCGCATGTGTTCAAAACTTTGTTCTCCGTTATGTCCTCGGCTCGTCGCTGCTCCATTCTCTTGCTAGGAGCCCGCTACGCGCTGCAGAACCACGACCATGTGCCCGCCTCGTGCTGCCCGGGATGGGCGTCCGATTTCGGACGCTACTCGTTTCAGCTCAGCACTATACGCCAACGTCGAACCTGTTCGCACTCCCGTACACTCCATCAGGCGGTCGCTGAGATGGCGGCGCCGCTGTAGCGCATTTTATCCGGCTGTTCCCATCACCCAAGGCGGGGCACTGAACAGCACTGAACGAAGACCCTCAAACGCGACGGCGCCGAGCGGATCTTCCGATGAACGAGGCAAAGCTTCGCAGCGCTGGCCTTCGTTTTTTCTCTTGTAGGCTCTAATAGATCTAAAGCCCAATCGAGTAATCGCAGGGAACCACGTACGTCCCTTCCCAGCCATTACGGCACGCCTGTGACCAGACGTGGCCAGCTGAGAGCCCGAGGCAGACTGCAGACAAGCACAGCACAGGACAAGCACCCACACGCGCGCAGCGATGACTAACCCAGTTCTCATTGGTTCGAAACAGCACTTCCCACTAGTAATACAGGATAACTTCAGCCGCCGCGCGCCCCTATGTACTGGAAGTGTCGGCCGGCTCGCGCGACCGCTCGCGTGACGCGCGGTAGCGCGCCGCGAGTGCCTCGGCCGCCTCCTTGCGCGTGTCGAGGCTCTCGGCGTACGGGTCCCTGCCCTGCGCCGCGTCGTGCAGCTGCCCGCGCAGGTCCGTACCGTTCAGCGATTGCTGCAGGAGGCCGCCCTCAAGCTGGGCTGGGCCCGTCCGCCGCCCGCCGGACGATGTCGCTACACATACACACGGGTCAGCACGGGGTGGAGAGTGCAGTGGGTAACAGGGGCACGTACTGTCGCCGGGGGGCGGGTAGTTCTTCGTTGCGTAGTCAGACGTTGGCGGGAACGACTCGCGCTCGCGCTTGAGCAGGGTATCGGTGATGGCTGCGACAAGGGTGGGATGAGCGTCAGCCTCAACATTCCTCGCGCATATATGGGGCCAGACACGCACAAGGGTCGACGAGGGAGCCCTTGAAGCCAGAGTTTGCGTATTCGTCGCTCATGGTAGTGGTAACAGTGGCTCGTGGCGAAGATACAGGTAGCAGAACAGGTGGTGGAAAGAGTTGGAGATGAGGAGAATCAGGTGGTCCGGGACCCAAGATATAAGGGAGAGCCGGGGTGCCATGTGATGTCATATGTCAGCCCGCTTACCCCGCACTCCTCGCACGTCCAATGACTTCCTGCCCGCACTCGCATGGTTCTCGACGTTTCAGAGCGTGTGGGTCTCTAGCGGCGTAGCAGTTGCGCCGCCCTGCTCGTGACGTAGAATGGCGCGTAACCCGACCGTCGGGTCTACTAACGGCAAGTGGCCTCCCAAAGGAGGTAACTCGTCCTCTCGTGCTCCACGTCGCCAGCCGCGCGCGATATCCTGCACGACCAGGTCAAGTCTAGCCTGCGACACACGCGAACCCCGCACGGTCGCGGCTATCGCTCCAGGCTGACAGCTGATCGACTTTGTTTGGGACTTCCGTACCCGAAGGAGCACCGAAGAGCACTGAAGATGCATGTGTTCAGCACGGTCCTAGTGCGGCGAGTTGACATCAATCAGCTTCAGGGCGCGTCCACTTGCACATGAAAACGGATGCAGCGCTAATTCCCCTTGACCAATCGCGGGGCGAGAGAAGGCTGGAGCAGCGATCTTCAGATCATGATGAGGGCCATGATGAGGGACAAAAACTGCGGATACAAAACACCGACACCTCAGCGCTCCAAGTGCCGCGGACGGCCACCAAGTACCAGAACATGTCGGTCCTTGCAATGCTAGGACACTGGGGACTCTGACACCACCAGTGCGTCTCGGCCGAGCGTGGGATAATGGGATGACAAGTATGGCGCGCGTGAGTAGCGCGGCGTTGCGGTTAGCAACGCAGGAATCATGATGCTGTCCTTCTAGAACACTATGGGTGGGCGCCCACTCTACTTTCGAATTGTCACGAGGGGATCGTCACTTGGCCTCTGCCGTAGTACTTGCGGAGGCTTGTCCCGAATGGCCATTCGAGCGGAACGTATCCCCCTGCGAAGTGGCAGCCAATTATGAGAAGTGCCCTATTCGTTCTGATCAAGCTGGCTCTGATAGACCCGATACCGGATGCCTTCTCGTCGTGCACACTGACCATTTATCTCTCGCGGTTATGCAAGCGATGCGCGAGGTGTTCAAGCGTAAAGTACGTGAGCCCTGATGACAACTTGAACCGCTCGATTATTGACACGCGGTCGTACAGCTGGAGAATCGTCTGACATTCCGAAGAATTTCGTTTGTAGTGAGTCAGTCATACCATATGGATTAGGGAGCCTGGCGCGAAGTACCTAACAATCCTAAATCCTGACAGGAGACATGAATACAGGATGTAATCGTAACAAGCATATTCAGTACGGACTTTGGAACCACGATGCTCGAGCCACTACGCCAAACGTATATCGCCAGCGACGGCATTAGCGTGCAAAGGGAGTCTCACGCTTCTTCCGAGCTCTCTTCTGGCCAAGGAAGAACAAATGGCATCTAAAAACACGAATCAGTCAGTGGTGTGTCTTAACTGTGGGCAGGGTCCCCGGATTCCCAGGCAATGCGGAATGAGTGAGTTGAGTTTTAAGGACTTACCCGATGTATGGCATCCCTTACTTCATCCTCGAGTGCAGCGCAAAACGTGGCACCTCTCTCAGCATAAGTTGTCGCGCACATTAGACAAGACTGTGCATCATCGAGGTGGTCCTTTAGGGAGGACTTGAACGATTGTTGAATCGCCAGAGATTTGATTGAGGGATACGTTTTTCCGATGCGTACCTCAGACCGCATCGAGCGAAGAAATGCTTTCCACCAGGGCGGCCTTTCGTCTTCATCTGATTCGTCGCAGTGCGAGTACTTCCGGTGGCCGCCAGGGAGCGAGAACCTCCTCGTTACAGGCTCGAGGAATTCTAGGGCAGCTCTAGACGTGCCGCTGAGAGCAGAGTCGAGACACGCGTCAACAGCCTTCTGGCACCCAATACGGTACTGCAGCAATGCATATGCGGCGGGGCCTTCAAGAAAGCAAAGGGCGTCCTTGAACCCATCAAAGCTCAATTCACGGTCCAGGGAGAGTAGAGCAATGTCTCTTGTTTCCTGAGCCAGTCGGTTGCGAGTGGCGACCACATAGGCGTAAAGCAGGACATTGTCGGCCGGGCGTCTGGGGAATCGTCCGGCGGCGATCAGCGACCGAACCAGGTCCATGGTGCTTTCCATTTGATACTTTTGTGCGCAGGCGAGAACTTGCAATACGAATATGTATGAGTCGATCGCCGGAAGTGGGCTGGGATAGAGTACGGAAAGTAGGACGTCGAGAACCTCGGAGTGCTCTGTCATGCGGATTATGGGTAGTCCGTTCTGCATGTCTTCCGAGCCCTCTCCAACATTCGTTTGGGGGTTGGGAAGAGAGAACATGTCCCTGAAGAATGGAGATGACGCGGCGAGTGTGGACTGGTGTACGAAGAAGTTATTGTCGTCGCAAGATCGTAGAATCACATCGGGATGGGGGGCACGACTCAATCCAATTTCGTGAGAGAGACCGCTGGAAGTGAGCGGCAGCTCAACGCGCGAAGGCGAAGCGAGTTGCTCGCTCACGAAGTTGCCCTCTGCCTGGATAAGAAGATGGGCCGTTGAGATTGAATCGTTGGGAGGCTTAGAGAGTTACCACACTTACCTGCAAGATGGCTGCCATCGTCACACGCAAAATGGCACTCCAGAACTCTGTCATGATCACGAAAGGCAGCCCTTCGCAGGATGGACACCTCATGTTCCTATTCACGATATGGCTCTGTAGAATAAAATAGAAATCACGGTGGTCGAGAGGTGGGCAGGCGCGTGAGGCCAGTTTCGCGATAGCGTCGTCAACCCAACGGGGCACCCCAGATACGAGTCTGTCGGTGCAGTTTTCGCTATGGGGGCGCCACATACGCCCAAGCTCCTCTGATACTCGGAACTCGGATATTTTTTGTCTTAGGCTTGATTGAATGTGCTGCCGAATGGCTATCAGCTCGTAGAGAAGAGCGCCGGTTGCGAATAATAGCTTGTTGCCGAGACCTTCCATGGTGATCGACTTGCCCATCGTCAACCTTGCTGGTACAATTGCCTCACGCAGAAGCCCGTTGTTCCGGGCCAGGCAGAAGACGCGGAGCGCATCTTCTGGTTTGACCATGTCATGAGCCCTTTCATCGATGCAGGTTCGTAAGGCGAGCAAAGCGTTATCCGCCTGGTATTTCTTCGCTGCGACAAGTACAGGGATGGCACCTTCGAAAGTGGACGGTAGATGAATCGGGACGGGAAGGATGGCGGTCAGGAGGGTGTGGAGGGTTTCGCCATCCTCTGGAAGCCTTAGAATTGGGAGAGTGGCGCTGAAATCACCTCCGGAGGACGCGGGGGCTGGAATAGGATGTATGTCGGTAGAGCTGCCGAGCTGCTCGAGTAGCATTCGAGAGATGATGGGAGAGTACTTCTCCAGGAATGCTCGGTATGCTTTGAAAGTGAACCCATCCGAGGATTGGACGACAAGGTCGGCATCTGGGAAGTCAAAGGGAGGTCCGAATTCGACAGACTCAGTAGACCTAGCGGGCGTATCAGACATCCTGTGGCAGGGGCGATGGTAGGTTGTAAGGATACGAATGAACAGCTGCACCGTCTTGAGTCTGCGTGGCAGGTGTGGAAGACCAAGTTGGGCGTGCAGTCATTCAACCCGCAGCTCCGCAGCAAACCCGTTACACCCAGGTCAGCAGGGCGCAAAGAACCGGGAGATCCCTTCCCGATATGTCATCGATATGGACGAATCTGATGTGTATATGGATTTAGAGGCGGTTAGAGGCACGAGGGCTGGTGTCATAGCCTCACCGAAGACCATCGCATGAAGTTCCAGAATGGAAATCTGTGCTTCAGGGACGTACAGAGCGAGGGGAAAGGAGAGAGCGCTTGTCATAATCAGCGCAGGGATAAGAGACGAGCCGGCCGCCATGATTTACCTGATAGAACAACCTGAAGCTTTTCTTTTGGCGACAGGGAGAGTTCAAACTGCCATCGCCACTTCTGGAAGCTGGTTTGCCAAATCCGGCAGCTCAGTCTCACGCCCTGCCGGACCTGTCACCAGTGACCAGATGTGGAACCTCTTCGAACTAGTTAGCACCAGCTGCCCGAGGGCCAGGAGGAGAGCAGAGAGGACAACGATCACGCGCAGCGACACGGCGCGCCTCACGCGGCGGGCGTCTAAGAACCCGAAAACGCGAGGACCGGGTCGCAAGCCTCGGAAGTGGAACACGGCATCAGCAGGAGGCAGAAAGGTAAGGCGCACAGAACGCCCACCCTCCGCATCCTGAGCAACGGGCCCACCCGCCTGGAGCCGTGACTGACGCCACCGTCACAGGCTGAGCTCCCGCATCGGTAGCCCGCGACCAGGGCTTCGCCCATTCACGCGAGCCGCGACGAACGCGCCCGAGGCCCGCAAGACCAACCATGGACCAGACCCCGCGCGCGAAAGAGAAAACGGAGGGTGCCAGCCTTCTTAGATATCCCACACTGTACATACAACATGCCTGAGCCCCCGCCTCGCTAGAATACAGCCCGCGCACTCGTTTTCACCGAGTCGCGACACAGCGCGCGGGCTTCCGCCCGAACCGGAAGCCTCACGCGACGCGGGAATTTTGAAAGCGTAGCAACTCACGAGGTCGCGCCGCATGCACTGGACGACGATCCCCCTTGCGGCCTATCAGCCATTCATCTCTTGTGGTCAAGCGGCGTGCAATGTGCTCGGGCGTAGAGCAATATGTGGCCCCCGGTGACAACAACTGCTCGATTATAGACATACGGTCGTATAGCTGGAGATCGCCTGACATTCCGAGATATTTCGTTTGTAATGAACCAGTCACGCCATATATATGAGCTAGGGAATCTGATACGAGGTACTCAACAATCCCAGCTCTTGATAGCAAACGCGAGAACTGGGTGTAATCGTAACAGGCGTGTTCAGGATGAGCTGTAGAAACACGATGCTCGAGTCACTCTGCCAAATGTGTGTCGCCAGCGGGGGTAGTAGCGAGGGGAGCCTCACGCATCATCCGAGCCCTCTTCTGGCCAAGGAAGGACAAAGGGCACCTAAAACCACGAATCAGTCAGCGGCATGACTTGACTACGGACAAAGTCCCGGGTTCCCAGGCAATGCGGAATGAATGAGTTGAGTTTTGTAGACTCACCCGATGGATGGCATCCCTCACTTCATCTTCGAGTGCAGCGCAAAACGTCGCTCCTCTCTGTGCATACGTTGTCGCGCACATTAGACAAGATTGTCTCTCATCCAGGTGATTCCCCAGGGAGGAGTCGAACGACTGTCGAATCGCCAGAGATTTGATTGAGGGGTACTTCCCACCAGAGTGGCCTTTCATACTGATCCGGTTCCTCGCAGTGCGAGTATTCTCGTTGGTTGCCATAATAGTCACGGAAACTCCTTGTTGCGGGCTCGAGGAACCCCAGGACCGCACTAGAAGTGCCGCTAAGAGCAGAATCGAGACACGTGTCAACGGCTTTCTGGCACCCAATGCGGTACTGTAGCAATGCGTATGCGGCGGGGCCTTCAAGAAAGCGAAGGACGTCCTTGAACCCGTCAAAGCTCAATTGATGGTCCAGGGAGAGAGAAGCAGTGTCTCTTGTCTCTTGAGCCAGTCGGTTGCGAGTGGCAGCTACATAGGCATGAAGCAGGTCGTCGTCGGCCGGGCGCCTGGGGAATCGTCCAGCGGCAGTCAACGATCGGATTAGGTCCATGGTGCTTTCCATTTGGTACTTCTGTGCGCAGGCGAGGACTTGCAATACGAAGGTGTACGAGTCGATCGCCGGAAGTGGGCTGGGATAGAGTACGGAAAGTAGGACGTCGAGAACCTCGGAGTGCTCTGTCATGCGGATTATGGGTAGTCCGTTCTGCATATCTTCCGAGTCTTCTCCAACATTTGCTTGAGGATTGGGAAGAGAGAACATGTCCTCAAAGAATGGAGATGATACGGTGAGTGTGGACCGGTGTACGAAGAAGTTCTTGCCGTCACAAGATCGCAGAATCACATCAGGATAGGGAGGACGGCGTGATCCGATTTCTTGGGAGAGACCGCTAGGAGCGAGCGGCAGCTCCACGCGCGAAGGCGAAGCAATTTGCTTGCTCACGAAGTCGTCCTCGGCCTGGATAGAAAGCCCGTTTAGATTGAGTCGTTTGGGGGTTTCAATGGAGACCCTTACCTCCAAGATAGCTGCCGTCTCCACACACGAAACGGCACTCCAGAACTCCGTCATGACCATGATGGGCAACCTTTCGCAGGATGGACACTTCCTTCCCTTATTCGTAACATGACTTTGGAGAGGAAAGTAAAAATCACGGTGGTCGAGCGATGGACCGGCGTGTGATGCTAGTTTCGCGATAGCGTCGTCAACCCAACGGGGAACCCCAGATGCGAGCCTGTCAGTGCAGGTTTCGCTATGGGGACGCCACATACGCCCAAGCTCCTCTGATACCCGAAACTCGGACATTTTGTATCCTAGGCCTGATTGAACGTGCCGCTGGATAGCTATCAACTCGTGGAGTGAAGCGTCGGTTGCGAACACTAGCTTGTCGCCGAGACCTTCTATGGTAATGGGTTAGTCCAATATCACCCGGGCCGGTAAAAGTGCCTCGCGCAGAAGCCCGCTCTTCCGGGCTAAGCAAAAAACGCGAAACGCATCCCCAGGTTTGACCATGACACGGACCCTTTCGTCGATGAGGGTTCGTAAGGCGAGCAAAGCATTATCCGCCTGGTATTTCTTTGCTGCGACAAGTACGGGGATGACACCTTCGAAAGTGGATGGTAGACGAATTGGAACGGGAAGGATGGCGGTCAGGAGAGTATGAAGAGTTTTGCCATCCTCTGGAAACTTCAGAACTGGAAGCACGCCATTGGGATCGTTTCCGCCGGACGCAGGTGTTAGGACAGCATGTATGTCTATGGAGCTGCCGGACTGCTCGGACAGCATTCGAGAGATGATGGAGGAAGACCTCTCCAAAAACGCTCGGTAGGCTTTGAAAGTGACGCCATCCGAGGATTGGACGACAAGATCGGCATCTGGGAAGTTGAAAGGAGGCTCGAACTCGACAGGCTTAGAGAGCTCAGCCGGCGTGTCAGACATCTTGTGGTAGAAGCAAGGGTAGGTTGTAAGAACACGAATGGACAGCTGCACCGTCTCGAGTGTGCGTGGTGGGTGTGGGAGGTTAAGTTGAACGTGCAGTCAATCACCCCGCAGGTCCGCAGCAAACCCGTTGAGCCCAGATCAGCAGGGCGCAAAGAACCGGGGATCCCCAATATGTCATCGATATGGACGAATCTGATGTGTACATGGATTCAGAGGCGGCTAGAGCCACGAGGACCAGTGTCATAGCCTCACCGAAGACCGTCGTATGAAGTTCCAGAAAAGCGGAAATCTGCGCCTCAGGGACGTACAGAGCAAGGCGAAAGGAGAGAGCGCTTGTCATAATCAGCGCAGGGATCAAAGATGAGCTGTTCGCCATGATTTACCTGATAGAACAACCTGAAGCTATTTTTTGGCGGCCGGCGAGAGAGTTCAAACTGCCGTCGCTACTCTGGCAGCTGGCTCGCTAAATCGGGCAGCTCAGTCTCACGCCCTGCCGGACCTGTCATCAGTGACCAGCTGCGGAACCTCTTCGAACTGACCCCCAGCTTCCCGAGGGCCAGGAGGAGAGCGAAGAAGACAACGATCACGCGCAACAACACGGCGCGCCGCACGCAGCGGGCGCCCAAGAACCCGAAAACGCGAGGACCGGGTCGCAAGCCTCGGAAGTGGAACGTGGCATCAGTGGGAGGCAGAAAGGTAAGGCGCACAGAACGCCCACCCTCCGCATCCTGAGCAACGGGCCCACCCGCCCGGAGCCGCGACTGACACCACCGTCACAGGCTGAGCTCCCTCGTCGGTAGCCCGCGACCAGGGCTTCGCCCACTCACGCGAGCCACGACGAACGCGCCTGCCAAGGCCCACAAAACCAGCCATGGACCAGACCACGCACGCGAAGGAGAAATCGGAGGGCGCTGGCCTTCTTAGATACCCCGTACTATACATACGGCATGTCTGAGCCCCCGCCTCGCTAGAATACACGCCCGCGCGGCCGTTTCTCACTGAGTCGCGACACAGCGCGCGGGCCTCCGACCGAACCGGAAACCTCACGCGGCGCGGGAATTATGAAGGTGTAACAATGGGGCCGCGCCGTATGCACCGGACGACGATCCGGGCCCTTGCGGCCTGTCAGCCATCCACCCCCGCGGCCAAGCGACGTGCGATGTGCTCGGGTGTAGAGTAATATGTAGCCCCCGGTGACAACAACTGCTCAATTATAGACATACGGTCGTGTAGCTGAAGATCGCCTGACATTCCGAGATATTTCGTTTGTAATGAACCAGTCACGCCATATATATGGGCTAGGGAATCTGGTATGAGGTACTCAACGATCCCAACTCTTGAAAGCAAACGCGAGAACTGGGTGTAATCGTAAAGGTGTGTTCAAAACGAGCTATAGAAGCGCGGTGCTCGTGTCACTCTGCCAAATATATGTCGCTAGCGGGGGTATAGTAGCGAGGGGAGCCTCACGCATCGTCCGAGCCCTCTTCTGGCCAGGGAAGGACAAAGGGCACCTGAAAACACGGATCAGTCAGTGGCACGACTTGACTATGGACAGGGTCCCCGTGTTCCCCTGAGGCAATGCGGAATGAACGAGTTGAGTTTTGTAGACTCACCCGATGGATGGCATCCCTTACTTCATCTTCGAGTGCAGCGCAAAACGTCGCTCCTCTCTGTGCGTAAGTTGTTGCACAAATTAGGCAAGTTTGTCTCTGATCCCTGTGGTTCTCTAGGGAGGAGTCGAACGATTGTCGGATCGCCAGAGATTTGATTGAGGGGTACTTGATTCCGGTGCACACGTCAGACTGCATCGAGCGAAGAAACGCTCCCCACCAGGCCGGCCTTCGATGCTGATCCGGTTCCTCGCAGTGCGAGTATTCTCGTCGGTTGCCATAATAGTCATGGACCACGAGACTCCTCGTTGCGGGCTCGAGGAACCCCAGGACTGCGCTGGAAGTGCCGCTGAGGGCAGAATCGAGACACGCATCAACAGCCTTCTGGCACCCAATGCGGTACTGTAGTAATGCGTATGCGGCGGAGCCTTCAAGGAAGCAAAGGGCGTCCTTGAATTCATCAAAGCTCAATTGACGGTCCAGGGAGAGCAAAGCAATCTCTCTTGTTTCCTGAGCCAGTCGGTTGCGAGTGGCAACCACATAGGCATAAGGCAGGCCGTCATCGGCCGGGCGTCTGGGGAATCGTCCGGCCGCGGTCAATGATCGGATCAGGCCCATGGTGCTCTCCATTTGATACTTCTGTGCGGAGGCGAGAACTTGCAATACGAGGGCGTAGGAGCCGATCGCCGGAAGTGGGCTGGGATAGAGTACGGAAAGCAGGACGTCGAGAACGTTGGAGTGCTCTGTCATGCGGATTATGGGTAGTCCGTTCTGCATGTCTTCCGAGTCTTCTCCAACATTTGCTTGAGGATTGGGAAGAGAGAACATGTCCTCAAAGAATGGAGATGATGCGGCGAGTATGGACCGATGTACGAGGGAGTCCTTGCCATCACAAGATCGTAGAATCACATCGGGATTGAGGGCACGACGCAACCCAATTTCTTGAGAGGGATCGCCAGAAGTGAGCGGCAGCTCCATGCGTGGAGGCGAAGCGAGCTGCTCGCTCACGAAGTTGTCCTCGGCCTAAAAAACCAGTTCAGATTGGATCGATCGGGAGGATTCAGAGATTGCCACTCCTACCTGAACAATAGCTGCCATCGCCACACACGAAATAGCACTCCAGAACTCTGTCATGATCATGATAGGCAGCCCTTCGCATGATGGACACTTTCTTCCATAATTCGTAATATGGCTCTGGAGAGGAAAATAAAAGTCCCGGGGGTCGAGAGATGGACGGGCGCGTGAGGCCAGTTTCGTGATAGCTTCGTCAACCCAACGGGGAACCCCAGATGCGAGCCTGTCAGTGCAGGTTTCGCTATGGGGACGCCACATACGCCCGAGCTCCTCTGATACTCGGAACTCGGATATCTCGTGTCCAAGGCTTGACTGGACGTGCCGCTGAATGGCTATCAGCTCGTGGAGTAGAGCGCCGGTTGCGAACACTAGCTTGTCGCTGAGACCTTCTATGGTGATGGATTGGTCCAGTAGCACCCGGACCGGTATAAGCGCCTCGCGCAGAAGCCCGCTCTTCCGGGCTAAACAGAAAACGCGAAACGCATCCCCAGGTTTGACCATGACATGAACCCGTTCATCGATTGCCGTTCGTAAGGTGAACAAAGCATTATCCGCCTTGTAATTTATCGCTGCGACAAGTACGGGAATGACACCTTCGAAAGTGGATGGTAGATGGATCGGGACGGGAAGGATGGCGGTCAGAAGGGTGTGAAGAGTTTCGCCATCCTCTGGGAGCCTCAGAATTGGGAGCGTGGCGCTGGGATCACCCCCGGGGGAGGCGAGTGTTGGAATCGTGTGTATGTCGGGGGAGCTGCGGAGCTGCTCTACCAACATTCGAGAGATGATGGAGGAGGATTTCTCCAGGAATGCTCGGTATGCTTTGAAAGCAACGCCATCCGAGGATTGGACGACAAGGTCGGCATCTGGGAAGTCAAAGGGAGGTCCGAATTCGACAGACTCAGTAGGACCAGCCGGCGTATCAGACATTCTGTGGTGGAGGCAGCGGTAGGTTGCAAGAGCACGGATGAAGAGCTACACCGTCTTGAGTCCGTGTGGTGGGTTATGGGAGGCCAAGTTGAACGTGCACTCATTCACCCCACAGTTCCGCAGCAAACCCATTGTGATCAGGTCAGCGGGGCGTAAAGAACCCCGGGAGGGGTGTACCTTCCCGATGCGTCGTTGATATAGATGAATCCGATGCGTACATGGACTTAGAGGCGGCTAGAGGCACGAGGACTGGTATCATAACCTCACCGAAGACGCATGAAACCCCAGCAAAGCAGAGAACTGCGCTTCTGGGGCATACAGAGCGAGGGGAAAGGAGAAATTGCTTGTCATAATCAGCGCAGGAGTGAGAGACGAGTCGGTCGCCAGGATCTACCTGATCGAACAACTTGAAGTTGCTGCGCAGAGAGTTATTTCCATCGCCGCTCTGACCGCTGGCTCGCCAAATCCGGCAGCTTAGTCTCACGCCCTACCAGTGGAAGGGCCTCTTCGAACTTTCAGGCCAAGTTCAGGCTGTGCGCGAGGAGAGCCGTCGCTTACAAATAGTAAGGCCCAGAGCGAGGCGAAGTTAGCATGAACACCGAACACACCGATCAGTCAGCCTAGGTCGAGAACCGGGCGATGCACAAGTTCATCCAGCGAATCCACAACATCCCGCCGCCGATTATGCATGCGCACCAGCGTGACAGACCCACCGGGGTCCAAACCTCTATCACCTCGACATAGGCCTCGGCAGGCCACCGCGCGCCTTCTCCCCGTCTTCCGCCCCAGGTATGTCCCCAAGCCACACGTACACGGAATGGCCCGCTCACAGGAACTGCGCCGTGGTGCCTAGCGGCACGTCCACCCCGCGCAGGGGCGGCCACTGGAACGCCTTCCACGGCGCGAGCGCTCCGCGCGCGGCGAACGCACGCACGTCGGGGACGCCAGGTAGCACCACGCGAAGCGCGACGTCGCCAACTTCTGCGCACCACCAGCGCCGTGTACCGCTCACCACGTGCTGCGCGCACGGGGGCCTCCCCGTCCGAGTCACAGCACGGTCATCTCGCCCATGTTAAGCACATGGGGCAGCAGCAGCAGGAACACCTTGATTATGATGATGCCGGGGTCGTGAGCATAAGGTACGGCCATATACAGGATCAAAAAGACGGGTACGTCTACGCTACACCCATCAGCTGACACGACGCACTCGCACTCGCAGGGCCTAAGGAAGTTATAAGTTGTCCACTCGTGCTCCGCGTCGCCAGGCGCGCGCGATGTTCTGCATGACCAGGCCAAGCCAGGCCTGCGACACACGCAGACACACGCAGACTCTGCACGGTCGCGACCGCCACTCCAAGCTGCCAGCTGGCCTGCTTTTCCGGAGCTTTCGCACCCGAAGGAGCACCGAAGAGAACTACATGTGTCCGGCATGGCCTTAGTGCGACTCATCAATGAGCTTCAAGACGCGTCCACTTGTACATGAAAACGGACGCAACGCTACATCCTCGCTGACCAATCGCGGGGTAGCGAGAGAAGAAAGCCGGAGCAACGTTCCTCAGATGGAAGGTGACGAGGGCTATATGCGGAGGCAAAACTTCCCTCGATGAGTGCCAGACCTCCGAATACCGAGACATAGTTGCAACTCTGACACTACCAGCGCGACTCTTTGGGTGAAGTGACGTCCTTCCATGGTTAAGCAATGTTGAAGCAATGCGCGGGTTACTCAGGCGTATGCGTAAGGCACGTGGGCCTCGGTGACACGACTGTTCGATCATCAACATGTGGTCGTACGGCCGGAGATCGCCCGACGGTCTGAGGTGCTTCGTTTGTGGTGAGCCAGTAGTAGATCCGGACATCAATCATAGCATACACCCTTTTATTGTTCATCATCTAGCGTCTGCATAGACCAGCGGATACTTTCCCTCTCGCTCGTGTGCGTACTCGACGGGCGACACTACCATCTGGTCTCGAGTCTGCAATGCAGCTCTTCCCGAGAAGTACATAACAATCCTACATAACTCTTGACAGGAAACCCGCATATATATACCGTGTGATCGTAACAGGCATGCTCAGTGTGGGCCCCAAAAACACGATGCTCGAGCCACTACTTACACCAAACGTATATCGCCAGCGACGGCGGTGTGAGCGAGGGGAGCCTCATGTATCATCTAAACCTTCTTCTGGCCAAGGAAGGACAAAGGGCACCTAAGAACATGGCTGTGTCAGTGGCATGAATTGATTATGAAAAGGGTTCCCGGGTTCTCAGGCAATGCGGAATGAGTGAGTTGAGTCTCGGAGACTCACCCGGCGGATAGCATCCCTCACGTCATCTTCTAGTGCAGCGCAAAACTTCGCTCCTCTCTCTGTAAGGATTACCGTGCACATTAAGCAAGATGGCACAGTGTTCACGTGGTCCTTTAGAGAGGACTCGAACGATTGTCGAATTCCCAGAGATTTGATTGAGGGGTACTTGGTTCTGATGCGCATGGAGGACTGCATCGATATCAGAAAATCTTCCCACCAGAGCGGCCTTTGGCGCCAATTTGGGACCTTGCAGCGCGAGAGGGATGGCTGGCTACGGATGGGCTGGAGGAATTCCAAGACAGCTCCAAAAACGCCACTGAGGGCAGAATCGAGACACGCGTCAGCAGCTTCCTGGCACCTATTACGGTATTGTAGCAATGCGTATGCAGCGGAACCTTCAAGAAAGCAAAGGGCGTCCTTGAATGCATCAAAACTCAATTGACGGTCCAGGGAGAGTAAAGCAATGTCTCGTGTTTCCTGAGCCAGTCGATGGCGAGTAGCAACCACATAGGCGTAAAGCACGTCGTCGTCGGCCGGGCATTTGGGAAATCGTCCAGCGGCGATCAACGATCGAATCAGGTCCATGGTGCCCTTCATTTGGTACTTCTGTGCGGAGGCGAGAACTTGCAATACGAATGTGTAGGAGCCGATCATCGGGGGCAGGCCGGGATAGAGTATGGAAAGTAGGGCGTCGATGATCTCGGAGTGCTCTGTCATGCGGATTATGGGTAGTCCGTTCTGCATATCTTCCGAGTCTTCTCCGGGATTTGTTTGGGGATTGGGAAGAGAGAACATGTCCTCAAAGAATGGAGATGATGCGGCGAGCGTGGACCGGTGTGCGAAGAGGTTCTTGTCGTCACAAGATCGTAGAATCACATCGGGATGGGGGGCACGACTCAATCCAATCTCTTGAGAGAGACCGCTAGAAGTGAACGGCAGATCGACGCGCGGAGGGGAAGCGAGTTGCTCGCTAATGAATTTGTCCTCAGCCTGGATAGAAACTTCGCTCAGATTGGATCGTTTGGGGGTTTAGGGACTCTTACCTGCAAGATGGCTGCCATCACCACACGCGAAATGACATTCCAGAACTCCGTCATGACCATGGTAGGTAGCCCTTCACAGGATGGACAATCGTCCGTAATATGACTTTGGAGAGGAAAGCAAACATCGCGGGGATCGAGCGACGGACGGGCGTGTGAGGCCAGTTTCGTGATAGCTTCGTCAACCCAACGGGGAGCCCCAGATGCGAGCCTGTCAGTGCAGGTTTCGCTATGGGGACGCCACATACGCCCGAGCTCCTCTGATACTCGGAACTCGGATATCTCGTGTCCCAGGCTTGATTGGATGTGCCGCTGAATGGCCATCAACTCGTGGAGCAGAGCGCCGGTTGCGAACACTAGCTTGTCGCCAAGACCTTCTATGGCGATGGATTGGTCCAGTAGCACCCGGACCGGTATAAGCGCCTCGCGCAGAAGCCCACTCTTCCGGGCTAAGCAGAAAACGCGGAACGCATCCTCAGGCTTGACCATGACATAAATCCTTTCATTGATGGACGTTCGTAAGGTGAGCAAAGCATTGTACGCCTTGTATTTTGTCGCTGCGACAAGTACGGGAATGGCACCTTCGAAAGTGGATGGTAGATGGATCGGGACGGGAAGGATGGCGGTCAGGAGGGTGTGAAGAGTTTCGCCATCCTCTGGAAGCCTCATAACTGGGAGCGCGCTACTGGAATCACCTCCACTGGACGCAGAAGTTGTATTCGTAGATATGTCGGTAAGGCTGCCGAGCTGCTCGAGCAGTATTCGAGCGATGATGGGGGAGGACTGCTCCAGGGATGCTCGGTAGGCTTTGAAAGTGACACTATCCGAGGATCGAATGACAAGGTCGGCGTCTGGAAAGTCAAAGGGAGGCCCGAATTCGACAGACTCAGTAGGACCAGCTGGCGTATCAGACATCGTGTGGTAGGGGAAATGGTAGGCTGTAAGAGCACGAATGAACAGCTGCACCGTCTCGAATCTGCGTAGTGGGTACAGTGGGAAGTCAAGTTGAACGTGCACTGCTCATTCACCCCACAGTTCCGCAGCAGACCCTTTGCGCCTAGGTCAGCAGGGCGCAAAGAACAGGAGTATCTCTTCCTGATATGCCATCGATATGGACGAATCTGATGCGTACATGGATGAGGTGGCCAAAGCCACGACTCGGAGGACCGGTGTCATAGTCTCACCGAAGACTTTCCGGCAAAGTAGAGATCTGCGCTTCAGGGACATGTACGGAGCGGGGGGAAGGAGTGTGTGCTTTTCATAACCAAGGCAGGAATAAGAGACAAGGCCGTGATCTACCTGATAGAGCAAGTTGTTTTGCGGCGGTACCCTGGACTCTCCGATTGCGCGTTGCGGCTGAGGTTCGCTACTCTAGCTCCCCAAATCCGGCAGCTCAGTCTCACGCCCCGCCAGACCCCGGCCTGCCAGACCTACTGTACCAGCTGTGAAATTTCTTCGAACTATCGGATTTGTGCGCGAGAGCCGCTCATAAACAAGGTATAGAAATAGTGAACTGCAAGGGTACTGCACAATTCTGTGTCCAGACACAACCAACAGGACGATGCCGTGAACAGCGAGGCGCTAGCGTGAACGCCGAACACAACTGGCAGTCGACCTAGGGAACCGGGCCCCAGCGATGCACGAGCTCATTCAGCGAACCCACAGCATCCCGCCGCCGATCATGCACCACCGTGACAGGTGCCCGAAGCGCTGGCGCAGACTTGGGTACCCAGACCTCCATCACTTCGACATTCTCAGCAGCACCGCGCTCCTCCAACGCGCTCTCCGCGCCAGGCATATCCCCGGGCCACATATATACAAGATGGCACGCCCCCCAGAACAGCGCCGCGATGCCCGGTGACATTTCCAGTTCGCACAGCGGCGGCCAGAACGCCTTCCACGGCGCGAGCGCGCAGCGCGCGGCAAATGCGCGCACGTCAGGCACGCCAAGCACCCGCGCGAGGCACGTATGAGCCTCCTCGAGCGTGTCGACGAGCTCGCGCGGCGCATGCGGCCCGCGAGCCCGCGCATGAGACGCGCGAGGGCAAGGGTGCGCGCGTATGCGTGCATGTCGGCGAGCGCGCTGAGCGCGGGGCGGAGCGGCGGCGCGCACCGCAGAGGTCCGCGAGGAGGTCCGCGGGCGCAGGCGCGGACGGTGCGAGGACGACGAAGTCGTGCAGCGCGGTGCTTTGGTCCCAGGTGTTGAGCAGCAGGTTCGTGAACCTGGCGTGGTTTATGCGCGCGCCGAGAGTGAAATGCTGCGTAACGGGGTTGTATTGTGGGGTGAGGAGCATGGCGTGGAACCCCCGGAAGGATGTCTCAATCTCGTCGAGTTTCACTGTATTCCGCAGGACTTGTATGTGCAGGTCGCCGGGCGTCGCAGGGTGGAGTTCGGAAGCGGCGTTTTCGATGCCGTGGCTCGTGCTCTTCCGGAAGAAGCACGCAGGGTATGGGATCGGGACGCTGTGGGACCTCTTCCGCCAGCGGTGGAGGCGCCATGTGTGTTCGGCATAACGCTTCTTTGCCTCCGCAGAGGACCTCACCAGATGAGCTGCGAGACGGAAGACGACGTTTGTGAGGCGCCAGAGGAACGGCGAGAGAAGCGTCGAATAGGGGAAGTTGAAGAAGGCGAAAGGAAGGGCCGTGCACAGCCCATATAGGCCTGCGAGTGCAGTGAAGAGGCCACGGATGCACCATGCACCGGCGTTGTCGATGGTAGAGAGAAACTGGACCAGACCGGCAAAAAATAGGAACAGGGCGAGGTGAAATGAAAGGGAGGAGTCCGAGGGTGCTCCGTACGTGGAACTTGGCTATGCCTTCGAATATGTAGGCGCGGATGCGCGCTTGACGGGATGGGTCGGAGGTGCAGTCATGAACCATCCAATAGTAGTCCCTTGACCATTGTTGCATCAGTGTCGCTAACAGCGCACATATGAAGCTGAGGCCCAAACTGAGAAGCCATAGGATGTTGACACGGACGCTTGCTCGTGATACGTGGAACGGCGTTGGCGGTGTATAAGCTGGGAGTCGAGACTCGCTGGAGAATGCTGCAAGTTGCTGGGAGATTTAGGTGAGGAGAAAGATTGTATCATTTCCCGAGTCGGGTTGCAGCTGCTTGTAGCTCTCGATGGCAAACACAGCTACGGTGGCGGAGAAGAGACCAGTCTGAGATCCCATGATGTTTTGTCAGGTGGGCATTGTGCAGTTTGTGTAGGAGTGACTCACAAAAATCAGGATTCCTTCTGCGTCGCCTTTCCAACTGTCGACCAATTCTTTGCCCCGCTTCTCCGTCCTTTTGAGCAGGAACGACCAGAACTGGGCTAGCTCAGCGTCGCTCCCGTCCGAGGGGACACCTGGAGGAGAACAAGGTTACAATTGGGGCATAAAACGGCGCATCGTACGGACCAATGGCATCCCCTGCAGACTGCGGTGGTGAAGTCTTCATGTTCATATGAGCTCAGGAAGTGAAGGTGCACTAGAGCTTGATATACTTCGGCCGAGATCAGTTCGCGTGGCCGCCACCGTTCTTCGAAACATGACTCTTCCACGCAGGGGTCGCGCGCTGTGGTTCTCGGAATATAGTGACACGCGCCAAGGACAAAAGGGTTAACGTTCACAATCTGGAATTGCGCAGTGATCAGTCCCCTTGAACATACGGGAGCCCCACGAGGCCCGTCATAGGGGGCCAGCACGTCAGAGGGAAACTAAAAGAAAAAGAATGATCGAGGGCTGTTGCGGATTATCCGAGTCAAAAACGGAAGGGACTGCCAGCAGCAAGGATGAACCCGGATGCCGACACAGGGCATTCGAGCGCCGGGCCTTGGGTTGCTTACAAACATCGCGCTTGCGTTGCCACGTCGCTTTTCAGACACGCACACGAGCAGGAGAGTGGAGGTGCTATAGATTGCGCCCGAGACGATGTGCGGGAAAGCAGCGAGAGAAATTAACCGATGAATATAATGCAGCATAACAAACTTTTGTCATAGCTCCACGCGCCCCTCTACCACCGTCTATTCCTCAATCTTCGCGAGGATCTCCGAGTCGCGGAAGAGGAAGTACTCCTGCAGCACACGAACCCTTGTTAGTATGCAGGTAGGGGCGTGGGAACAGGACCGTAACGCACATCCTCGCCGACCTTGATCGAGCTGCCGCCCCAGCCCGGGAGCAGCACGCGGTCACCCGCCTTTACGGCCGGGGTGACAATGCGGCCCTCTTTATCAGGCGCACCGGGGCCGACGGCGATGACGGTCGCCTCAGGAAGCGGGCTTGTCGTCGTAGACGACGGCAGGAAGATGCCCGACGCGGTTTTCTGCAAAACGCGTCAAAAAACTTAAAGAGACGAAGAGAAGGCGCGCGACGCACCGTCTCGGGCTTGAAACGCTGGACAAGAACACGGTCGAAGAGGGGCACGAGCGACTTGATGGACTTGAACGTAGCCTGGGCAGCCTGCGCGTGGGAGCGGTCAGTGTCAGTGAGACGGCGGTACATAGAGGTGCACTAATCAGCGCACCATTATAGAGTGTATATGCGCAAAGAAGTGAACAAGTGTGCGGAGGGTGGATACGGCGGCGACGGCGACGAACGGGAGCCGAGGCAAGTGTTGGCGCGCCTTTTTGACTCTGCCACCAAAGCGTTGTTTGCCCCCAACAAATATACAGGCACGTGTGCGGACCGGGCTGCCGGCTCGCTGCTTATTTCCAGCCGTTTCCTGGCTGTTCTATGGACCCACGGCGCGTAGGCTACTCTCCTACGACTTAGAACAGACAGGTCGGTGTACTCTGTAAGTAAACTGGATGGGACCATCTCCCATCCCACACTAGGCTACTATATCAGTGGCGCAGTGTTCGCCACGTGCGAGAGGTGCATGTTTTTGTAGTCAAAATATCATGATTATTTCGACTATCCTTTCCAAGATGTACTTAGGATGTCAAATGATCTGCCTGATTGGTTTTGGAGTGAAAACATGATTCCATTCTGACGCCAGAGCGATGCCAGATGAAAAGGTACAGAGCTGACCACCCCTCCGGAGAGCCAAGCGGCGAACACTTGTGCACTCCGGCGTTTGGTGGCGTTGAACACCCAGCCACTGATAGTGCCATACGCACATGGCAACGCGCCAGCTGTCTCCGAGGGTTGCTGATGACAGCAGGTTCCTGCGTTGTTACACCCGTACGACCCTGTGCGCGTAAAGTTGAGATAGTACACATGCATAAACTCTGTGCAACGCTGGCAGCATCCAAGATGGCGTGAAGAAGAAAAAAACTGTTATATCATCGTGTACATTGTCTTATACCAGCTAGAGACATATAGATCGGGTTGAAAGTATAGGAGAACACGTTGAAGGACAGAAGTCCAGACGCCTCGCAGGGGCGGACGTCTCCGCATATTATGGTGAGTTTTATGATTATTGTAGGTTTGTTCTGCCACAGCAAGTTGGTTACTAGAGGAGACACTGCGGAAGTGCACCTTGTCCAAAAGTGCTGACAAGACGAGACCGGTCCGGAATTAAAACCGCGTTGGAAGCGGGAGGAAGCGGGAGCTGCAGGAGCGCAAGCAACAAGACGGAAGCACAACGCCTTGTGTAACCAGTAACCGAGATTACAACATCCGCAGTGATTCCTACCAGGCGCGGCTGCTGCGGATAGAGCGAGGTCGTTGACGCTGAAGTTCATACGGAGCTAGAGAACAGGTTCGGTACGGGCAGTGCGAGCGAAACTTGACAGCCCCGATTGGCTAGCAGAGACCAGCAGGGCAAGCACATATGAGCGACGGGATGCGCAGCTGCACAGCCCGAACCGAGCTCGAGGACACGGACGAGGAGACCGTACAATACGAGCGGACAATCGCATGTCGGAGGCGTACGAACCAACGAGAGGCGAGATTTAGGTAGTCACCTTGGTGGATACATGAGCGATATGGTAGAGATGTTGGGACGCGGGGAGGGGTGATGCGGGCGGGACGAGATGTGTTACAAGTAGTGCTCAGGTGATGGCGGAGATGCAAGTTGATCAGATAGAGGCAGTGCGAAGCAGAAGACTGCGGAGAGTATGGTAGACGAAGAAATGTCATAGAGACAATGGGAAGATGCCAACGGCTGCGGAGGTGTCAGGGCGGAATAGGATTGTCGAGACGAGGAACGAAGACAAGAACAAAGGAGAGGACGAAGGTCGAGCGTGAGATAGAACTTCCGTGTTTGATTGTACAGCATTGATGGGAGAGGGTTGATTAGACTAGAAGAGGGCGTCCGAGGGAGCAGCCGAGTGACGACGACCCCGCCTGGCTGCGCACAGCTCGTTATCCCCCTTCCTCCTTCCACGGGCGTTTGCCCTCTTTCTCAACTCTTTCCACACCCTTTCTTCCTCTCTTACGTCCACCATGTCCTCCCCATATCCGGCATATGGCCGTCCTCAGCCTGGCGCGAACCCCTACATGTACCCTCCCAACGGCAACCCCTACACCTTCAATAACTCCTCCTCTTCCGTCCCCCCAAAGCCCGAATCTTCCCCAGAGCGCATCTCCCGCACTCCTAGCCCAACCCCCAGCGAAGCCGCCGAACTCTCGCGCCAGGGTGTCCTTGATTGGAAGACACTATCCCACTGGCGGTTCTGGGTCCGTCGCGAGTGGCTATGTGCGTGCTTTACCAGCTTCATCTCGTCCTTCCCACTGCGTGTACTGATGTGCTCTGCTCTCCGCAGGGTACTACGTGCTTGCGTTCGTCCTCACGTTGATCACCGCTCTCATCACCATATTCCACACCCAAATCGTCAAGGCCCTCACCCCCGAGGCTAACAAGATCAAAAAGTATGTGCTCGTTGTATCAATCGCCCGCTCCCGTCTGCACAAGCCCCATCGCTGCCGTCGCTGTGAGGCAACCGCCATGGCCATGCCCATGCGTTGCCAAGCCCGTGGAGTCCGGCTTCCCAGCGTCACTTCCGTCATTCTTCCCTCCGCTCGCACCAGCCATGCTGACCCCGTCGTCTTTCCAGCCTCCCTGGCGGATGGGCCATCCCAATAGCCATCCTATTCGTTATATCCTTTCCTCCGGTGTGTCGCCTTGTCTGATCCGCTCGGCCCGCGCATCCGCTCACCTCCATGGGCCGCGACAGCTCTTTGGGCATGAGATCATCGCCATCCTCTGTGGCGTCGTCTGGGGGCTTTGGATCGGCTTCGCCATTGTCGCAGCAGGCACATTTGTCGGCGAGTTGGGTAATTTCTAGTAAGCGCGATGGTTCCCCCCTGCGTGTTTGTGGAGCTCCACTGATGCAATGGTGTCCTCCCTCGTGTGCAGCGCGTTCAAGTACTGCTGTCGTGCGCGCGGCGAGAAAACCGAGAAGACAAATATACAGTATGGCTGCCTTGCGCGCATCGTGCGCGAGGGTGGCTTCAAGATCGCCGTCATTGCGCGCTCCAGCGCCATCCCAGGCCACTGTGCGTGCTTTGTCCTGTCTTGCTTTTTGCTGCGGCGCCGCTTACGTCATCGCAGTTACTACTGCCGTGTTTGCAACGTGCGGCATGAGCGTGTGGACGTTCTCACTGGCCGCGTTCTTGACGCTTCCCAAGCAGTTTGTCACTGTGTATATTGGTGTTATCCTCGAGACCTCAGGAAAAAGTATGTGCCATGCTCCGACTCGGCTGTTCGTTAGACTCATGAGCACACAGGCGAGACGACGGGCCAGCGCGTTGCGAGCTACACGGTGATCGCAGTCACGACCATCATTACTATCTTGGCTGCGTGGTACATCTACCGTGAGATGGGCCGTGTTAAGCCCGCCGTCATCTACGATCGCCGCAAGGCTCGGTACGCGATCTCATTGCATCCACCCCGCACACGACCACTGACATGCTTCCAGGCAAGCAAAGATGGAGTACACCGGCGCATACTACAACAACGCATCAACTGTCTCTGCCTTCCGCTCGAACCCGTCCGACTCAGACGTCACGCTACAGCCATACGACCCCGAGGGCGGTCTCGGCTCGGAAGAGTCGGTGCACCAGCAGTGGGACGAGTATGGCCGCGCTGTCGGCTACGCGCCCGACCCGCAGCTGCACGCACCGCGCCCACGCCAACCCTCGTTTACCCCGTCCGCTCGCTACGCACCGCCCGCGAGCGCCGCGGCCGCCACCGCCACCATGGCCGCGTCCGGGGACGAGTGGTCGAACGCACGCACGCCGCGCACCCCCACTGCTTCCGCGCCCGCACCTCCACGCATACATGTTTCCCAGCCGTCCTCCCCTGTGCCCCAACACGTGCCCTACAACACATCCCCCCTCTCATTTGCGCCACCCGCACCGTTCCCACCCGCACCCCGCTCCCCGCCTGCGAGCGCAAGCGCGCAGTACGTCACGTACCAGCCGGAGCAATTTGCGTCGATGCCGGGCAGCACGAGCGTAGGCCGCGCGAACACGCTGCCGACGCCGCCGTTTCACGGCACGCCTGCGCAGACGCCGTACGCGCCTCCGCTCGCGCCCGCGCAGCGCGCGTTCACGCCGCCGCCGAGCTACCGCTCGGGGTCTTAATCCGCCGCGGTCGTGGCCGTGGCCATCTAGAGTTTGGTTTTGGTGTTGACGACTATGCATCCGTCTAACGGTGCTGTACTGTATCACGGATTCTTACGCTGCAAGCATGTGCATGATGTTATAGCTACCCTTCTTCCCCTTCTCGCGTTCTACCCACGCTACATACATTTACCGCCCTGATTCCCCCGACATATGCCCATCCACCCGCCCCGCGCGGTCTAATGTTACTTCCTCCGGCTCGCCCTCTACTCCGCGCTTGGCGCTGGCCCTTGGTTTCTTGGTTGGTTAGACGCGGGGGTGCGGGGCGCGGGCGACGCGACGGACTGCAGACTGGACTGTATTTATTCTTATTCTGGAGCTGATGGTAATGCCGTTGACGAGAACGACGCCCGAGTAATAAGTCAGATCCCAGCGCGACGGCCACAACCCGACAATCGCTCACCCGCACGGTGACAATTGGGCTTTCGCGGTGGGTCATGTTCACCCGGCGGGCATGATATTATGCTGCGTACCCGCGCTCGGTGTTTGCGTCGAGTCCGAGGGCCCGCGCAGGGCGATATCCCCATCCCGCGCGTATGGGGCCCTTGCGCAGACGCAGCAGCGCACAACTCCGAGGGCCCTGAGCGTCGCATGTGAATCGTGCACGCCATAAAGCGCGCGCGGCGCAGTCTGGGCCTCCCGATCCATCATCCCCCTCTTCAGTCCGTGTGTTGCCCATAGTAAGTGCCAAGGCGCAGATCGACGCGGCGACCAGACAAGACCCCCAGACCAGAGCATCAGCACCAAGTACTAGCACCATGAGAGGCTTCGTGATTTCCGAGTACGCGCACCACTCCAAGATCCCGCTCACGCTCGACGCGCCGGCCCCCGAGGTCCCGAAGGACTCGGACAACCTGCTCATCGACGTACACAGCGCGGGGCTCAACTTCTTCGACGTGCGCGCCCTCCCTCGTCCTTTTCTTCTCGTGCTGGCGTGACTGATCGCGGCGGCGCGGGAGACAGATCCTGCAGGCGCAGGGCCGGTACCAGACGCAGCCGCCGCGCCCGTTCATCCTCGGCACCGAGTTCGCCGGCACGGTCGCAGCGGCGCCGCCGGGGAGCCCGTTCAAGCGCGGCGATCGCGTGTTCGGCTCTGCGCAGGGCTCGCTCGCGGAGCGTGTCGTTGCCAAGCCGGAGCTCGTGCTCCCGCTGCCCGACACGCTCACGTTCGACCAGGGTGCCGGTACGTGTGGGCCCTTGGAGACTGGGCCGTGTGGTTAACGCGTGATGCGGGGCTGCGTAGGTTTGTATGTGACGTACCCGACGAGCTATGAGGCGCTCGTTGGGCGCGCGAAGCTTCAGGCGGGTACGTCGCGTCCGGATTGGCACCGTGTGTGCTGGGGCTGAATATGTGTGTGCGCGCACAGGCGAATGGGTCCTCGTCCTGGCAGCAGCAGGCGGCGTCGGCATCGCGGCGATCCAGATCGCAAAGGGTGCGCACCGTGTGTCTCCTGCGCCCGTGCTTCCGCTCACGGCACGGCTCTGCAGCGCTCGGCGCGAATGTCATCGCCGCGGCGTCGCCGACGAAGCTCGAGGTCGCGCGCGTCGCGGGCGGCGCGGACGTCGTCGTCGACTACACTAAGGATGGCTGGCAGAAGGACGTGATGCACATCACCGGCGGGCGCGGCGTCGACGTCGTGTACGACCCCGTTGGGCGGATCAAGGGTGCGCTGCTGCCGATCTTCTTGCGCTTGTGGCGCTTTTGGCGTGCTGATGGCTCGGTGCGCCCGCAGATGCGCTCAAGTGCATCGCGTGGGGCGGCCGTGCGCTCGTCGTCGGCTTTGCTGGTGGCGCGATCGAGCAGGTACGTCGTGCGCGCGCGCGCACTTTCGTGTGGGTAGTTTTAGCGTGCACCGGGCGCTGACATCGGCTTTTCCTGTGTGCAGCTTCCGCTGAACCTCGTGCTTCTGAAGAACGTCTCTGTCGTCGGCATCTTCTGGGGCTCCTATACATGTACGTGGTCTTCCTCGGTGTACGACATGGGCACCTGCTGATCCGGGCCTGCAGCAAAGGGCCCGCGGCGCTTCGCGGAGGTGTGGCAGGAGCTCCTCGCGTTGCTCGCGTCGGGCAAGTTAAAGCCAGTGCTGTTCTCAGGCGAGTATACGCTCGACACGCTCGGCAAGGGCCTCGACGACCTCGAGCACCGCCGGACGTGGGGCAAGGCGGTCGTGCGCGTGCGCGAGCAGCCGCAGCCGGGCAAGTTGTAAATTCTAGACGGTGGGGCCAGGGGCAGAGATGAGCGCAGACGCCGTGAGCGTGTGCACAACGTAGTATCTATACCATACCTCCTTCATAACACAGTTTGTTTCAAGACTAATACGCAGGGAATAGAGTTTCTGCATCCGTGTGAATGCTATCACGTTTGTCTGTTCAGGCACGGTGGGATCGCCAGGTTGGACCGGTGGCAGGTGAAAACGACGCATGTAGTCCTGCCGTTCAACGTTCATTGGTCGTGCTTGTAGGCACGCGTGTTTGCGGACTTGTATGGGAAGCTGCAGTTCCGGCGGTGATAGGTATGATCGCCCTCGAGGCGTAATGACATCCATTCAGGCACCCCCAGCATAACCAGTCCGGAAAAGCAATGACGCAATGGCGTAGATTGATTCTATATTGAGCTCTAAAGCATGACGCATGACATGGTGTCGTTAGCGCACAGATAAACAACAGACTCGGTTGACTTACTGCAGCGAATGATACATAAAGTACAGACGGTAAAGATACAATACTTATCACAAGGAACAAGTAAAGAGGTGGACGATGGTCATCACCGCCTGCGGTCGCCGTCGTCCCAGCGGCGCTGCCGCCATCCTGAATCGCGATCTCGTTCACGACCGCGATGCGCATCTTCTACCTCGCGCCGGTTGAAAACATCGGCGTAGCCACCACCGTGCACCGTGCTGGGTGTCGCGGTACCACTCTCTTCGCGTTCGCGTTCGCGTTGTTTGCGCCGCACCAGTGCGAGCGCGCGCTCACGCTCGGAGGACTCACGCGCCAACCGGCCTTCTAGAGAGGAGGACGATGGAGGCGGTGCCATCGCACGCGACGATGGGTGCGATGGCGGTGGCGCGGGTCGCTTTAGATGGGACGGGATGGATGCGAGCGGATCGGCTTTCACCTGTCGGGCAAGGTCTCGCCTCCTGCACCGCAATTAGCCAACAGTGTACTTGTTGGCGCGAGGGTACGTACCTCCTAGCGTCTGTACCTTTATCCTCAGGCGCGTCGCGTGATGTCGAGTACCACGGCTGCAAGTCCTTCTTCGTGGGTGCAAGGGGGACACCACGGTCAGAGTCTGTCGCTACAGGTTTGGACTTTGATGCACGCGCAGCGAGCGTTGCTGCGTGTTCCTCTAGGTCGGCAAAGAGGTTGATGTGTCCATTTGAGGTTGCGGGCTCAGACACAGGAGGCGCAACGGCTTCCTCGCCCTGATTGGATGGTGGAGGTGATGGCGGGGAGACGCCCGCGCGCTGGCGAAGTAGACTCATGCGGGACTCGGCATCCTGGATATGATTCAGTGTGATAATCACGAGGATAGCAGATGCAAGACGACGTACGGCCACAAGGACGCGGTCGGCATCCTCGGTCTGTTTGAGCTTGGCGGCGGCCTCATCGCGACGAACACGCTCGACATTATCGAGGCGGTAAGGGTGATAGGATTTGTGATGGGCGATGTTGAGCTTGCCCATGGCTGCAAGCTGCAGGGGAGGCGGTGGCAGAGGGACTGCCACATCACAGTGCCGAGGTGAGAAGCGGTGCCGGGGTCTTGCCACATCACCTGCAAGCGCGTCCGCCAATATTTCGGGCGTTGCGAACGCCGGCAGCACATCTGACACGTCGACACCCGCGCACCTTTACTTTTAACCCCCTCCACGTCGCTCGCAAGAGCGCAATCGCACCCATGGACACGCAGGAGGAGCTCTCCCTGCTTGACAAGCTCGACGCCGTCGCCCCTGCGCCTCTCAAGAGCTTCGATGCCTTCCCAAAAGTCCCTTCGACTTACCGCACACGCTCGGGCGAGCGTGGTTTCCTCACCCTCTTTATCGGCTTTATTGCCTTCCTACTTGTAGCAAACGATATTGGCGAGTTTGTATGGGGTTGGCCGGATTACGAATTTGGCGTCGACCATTCGCCGGCGAGCTACCTGGACGTCAATGTCGATTTGGTCGTCAACATGCCTTGCAGATGTATGTGTATATCTGTGCGCTTATCTAGCCTCAGTGATAATCGAATGCCTTAGATCTGACCGTTGACTTGCGGGACGCCGTGGGGGACAGGTTGTTCCTCAGCAAGGGTTTCCGCCGGGACGGGGTGCGTGCATCGGCCTCATCCCTCGATTGGCGTCTGACCCTTGCATAGACACTTTTCGACATTGGGCAGGCCACCGCTCTCAAGTGGGTAGCTCAATTGGGTTCAGCGGATCTATCTTATGTTTTCATTTGCAGGGAGCACGCGGAGGCTCTGTCCGCACGGCAGGCTGTCTCTGAATCTCGCAAGTCGCGAGGTTTGCTTTCAGGTCTCTTCCGCCGTTCGAAGGATCTCTACAAGCCTACGTACAACTACGTTTCGGACGGCAGCGCATGCCGCGTATATGGCTCGCTCTCCGTGAAAAAGGTTACAGGTGCGTTCTCAGCTCTCCGTACCCAGGACCGTCCACTGAAGAACCTACGTAGCAAACCTCCACATCACTACGCTCGGCCACGGTTACACGAGTCATCTGCATGTGGATCACAGCCGTACGCCGTCTCCTTCGCGCATTCTCTGCCTTACCGACGCAGCTTTCCTCAGTCATGAATCTGTCGCATGTTATCACTGAATTCTCGTTCGGCAAGCACTTCCCAGAAATTACTCAACCCTTGGATAACTCGTTCGAGATCACTCATGACCGTATGGGCTTCCTCGAAATGGGCTTTTCCTGTCTGACATCCCTGCAGAGTTCGTTGCGTACCAGTACTTCCTTCGGGTTGTGCCAACCACCTACATCGCGCCTCGGTCCACGCCTCTTCACACGAACCAGTACAGCGTCACACATTATGAACGCAAGCTCAACCACCACACCGGCGTTCCTGGCATTTTCTTCAAGTTCGACATCGAGCCCGTGCGCCTTACAATCATCCAGCGTACGACCACATTCGCCCAGTTCTTCATACGGTGATCATGAGTTTCAACCTATCTGCATCCTTTTCGTATGCACTCACACCGTTTGACCAGCTGGGCCGGGGTTGTAGGCGGCGTCTTTGTCTGCGCATCGTGGGCTCTCCGCGCGACCGATCGCGCAATCACCGTCGTCGCGGGCCCGGACGACTCGGACAGTATCGCGCCAACACCCGACTCGTCCCGCGGTGGCATCCGGCGCAAGTGGACTGGCGCATCCCTGCGCTCGCGCCCCAACAGCGCGTCGCTGCGCCCATCGTCGTGGGCGGATGGCGGCTCGCCATACGGCTCGTCCTACGCGGGCTCGGCGTACAGCGGCTCGCCCGCGGGCTCGCCCATGCCCTATTCGCCATACTCGCCCGTCGCCCCTCCGCCGCTCTCGGGGCGCACCCCCTCGGGCGGGGCGTTCCCCGGCCCTGGCTCAGCAGGGCTCGGGCTCTCGCCTGGCGTTTATGGCCCGGCCCGGACCCCGGCTACTGCCGCGACGGTGGGCAGCTCTGCGCCTGGCACCCCTGCGTACGGACATTTCCCGCCTACGCCACGCTCACCGCTGAGCGGATTCGCGGCGCCGCCGACACCGAGAGATGCCGGCAAGAAGGACGAATGAGTGCTGTTGCGGGTGGTGTAGGATGTACAGTACGCGCGCACTGGGCTACATGTAGCCTGAGGATAGTCTGCGAATCGAGCCACACTTTCCTATCTGCTGCATGTTGGTGCTAATGCTTCCGTCAAATGTTTGAAGTGCACTGCTTCGTGACACAGAAACAAGAGTATAAGATTGCGGGGTATAACGAAAATATGAAACGAGGATTAACCCCCGAAGTTCGAAGACCTATCAATAAACCAAGAAGTGTGTGATGTAACGTGCACCCTATGAAAGACCGTTCAGCTGGTTCACAGCTTGCACGCCCTGTCCGATGTTCACAAAGTCCAGTAGCACGAAGTTTGGGTTCCGCCCTCCGCCCAATGGCACGCACCCGTTGGCATTTGCGACAATGCTAGAGCATGATGAGCTTTGGTCATGGAACAACGAAAGCACATACGAAGACACGCTGTTCGTTGTCGGTGCATCTCCCGGATCCGAGACGATGATGCCCGTGCCGAACTCGTTGATGTTCAGCGAATGGTTGATCATATACATATGGTCCGCCGTGCTGAGCGGGCCCTGGATGCGATCGACCGAGCATGGGAAGCTTGGGTCTGTCACGCTAAACGGCGTCTCCCAAATCTATCGTGCGCGTCAACCACCAGCAATATCATAGCACTTGGAAGAGAGGGCGCGTACCATCGTGAATTCGGGCAGCAGGTAGTCAACTGTCTGTCCGTCGGATCCGATCGCGTCAATGAACACGATGACGCGCTTCCCACTCGCGATCATATCGCCGAGCGTCGGCCACGCGCTCTGCTGCATCGGGTTCTGTGGCGGCACGAAGGCAAAGTCGGCCACGCCCGACGCTTCGAAGGCGGGGGCCCAGACATCAGGGAAGGAGAGGCCCTCTGGATTCGTGAAGAGGAGCGTGAGGACCTCATTTGGGTTGTTCTTCAGGAAGGTCGCGACGTTGACGAGGTACGCTAGTGAGATGGCGTAAGGGTCACTAAGTAGATACTAGGAGATGTGGGACGTACATTCAACAGTGCCGCCGTCGAAGAGCAACTGCACCAAGGCGGATTAGCATTTGTGCTCGGCCTGAACGAGAGGTGCGTACACAGCCTGTAAATATGTTAGATCAGCGAACCGCACCGGTGGGATCCAGGCGCCTCACTCACTGGTGTGACAGAAATGGATGGCGCCATCGCTGCCCCTGCGCACATGTCAGAAGCGTATTTGGAGGGATGGCTGGCGAGCACAACACACTTATGTGATTGAGCCTGGAGTAACCGAATTCCGAGACTAAGCTGCGTGGGCACATCGACCTCTTGATCTCGCGCGACTGCATTGAGGATCGATTGTGAGACGGCGCAACCTGAAAGCTATGGATATGCAGGGCACGTACGGGCGAGAGGATCTGAGCTGAATGCAAAAGAGTCATGCGCTTTGAGTAGGGCAAATGCGTGAGCAAATGACACATGTTGGGGAGAAGTATAACCTATACGCACCACCCGCAAAGGTGATATTGCCGTAGCTGCGGTTGCAAAGCTCTGCGTGACCATTGCACGCTGTAGCGCTACAGGTGGGGTATCATTGAGCAAGGCGACGTTCAGACAGAGTTGGACACACACCGTCTCTGGACAGCAGCACAGCTGACCAAAGCAGCGAACGAAAGCACAATCGATACGAGGACTGGTAAACGCATGACTAGGAGGGCTTGGGGAGCTCGCATCGGAGGCTGACGCGCGAATAAATCCACTTCTGCGATTATATGCGCGCATCTCGGTGCCCGATGGTGCGTATGACCACCGCATGTGCTTGTGCATCACGTTGGAACTGATTCTCGGAATATTGGCTGTTGGTAGCGAAGAGGCGGATATTGCAACGAAGACCGACGATGGGAACAGATGCGGTGTTCGGACCGGGCCAGCGCACCTCTCTTGAACCACACTCCTGCCTTCTACACCACATGGTGGGATCGCTCCCGTCGCACTTGCGCGCACGTTGTTCAAGATGGAAGGTGGAGCAGACACAAAGTCAATCAGGCGCGCGCCTGAAAGCTTCGCACCGCTGGCAGCTGCCGCAATCGGACATCGAATCATTCTGCCCTCACCGGTCGCTCGTTCTTGTCCATGTGAACGACCGTCGTCACTTGGTAGTCTATCAGATACTACTAGGTACCAAGTACTTGTTCTTAGACCTCGCCGCACTTCCTGGTCCCGATCGAACCACATCTTAGCTCCATCAAGTGGCCAGACCACCACTGTAGAGTGCACATTGAGCTTGAAGCTTGAAGATTACCTTCGTGCTGCGTCCGACAGCATTCTCAGAAGTCAAATAGCCTCTCTCCACTTCCCACATGTCCCATGTCGTCCACGTTGAACAAACTCCGGAGAACCCCACCGAATGTGCGTGTGCGGTTGCCTTCCTCACGAGATAGGTATGTGAGCTCAGAACGTGCGCAGGATTCCGTGAGAGCCAGGAAGACGCTCTCACCGAACTATGGTTGAGGCATCTCCACTGGTCTGAAGTATCTGACGAAGGCCTCGTCGAAACTTGGAAATCTGATGCTGATAGGATTCTTATCTTCGTGCGTTTTTTCCTTGCCAGCGTTTCGAATAAGCCGTCTCATTATGGGTTTTGGCCACAGACTGGTCTTTTCTCCACCATGGTCGCCTCCTTCATCATCGAGAGCTATAAACTGCTGCAGCCCGACTCCGGGGATAGAACCGTCTTTTGATTGACCCAAATCTCTCAACAACTGTCTGGCCTCTCCAATGGGACCATTATAGCGCCGGCCTCGGAACCCCCATTCCACGCACCATCCTCAGGACTTCGCGTAGACATCCTGTGGTTCTGTAGCCTTTGCTTGAGCTTGACTTGTGCGCTTGGAGCGACACTCATGCAGCAGTGGGCCCACAAAGATATTCAGATAGCACACCCCTCCAGCCACTCCACTCCTTACACCCGCGTGCGCCTCCGCGCCTTCGTCTTCGAAGGCGTCGTAAACTCCCACATATCCACAACACTCGGGCTCGTCCCGGCCATCTTCCATATCTCCGTCTTCCTCTTCTTCGCCAGCACGATCGAATTTGGTGACACCTTGCCAGCGATCGTTCATCAGAGGTCTCGGATTGAATATTACCACAACTCATATGAAACAGTAACCTTTTGCTGGTCGCCTGACTGCTACGTTCGGGTCCGGTTGAGCAAAAACCTTGTTATTGAGGCTCGGGGCTTGCACAGCACTACTTTGATATGATATACTTTCGCATAAACCCTATGAGTAGATCATCCAATTTATATGACTCGCCTTCCATGGGTCCATGTCGAATGTTATCGGGTTTCGCGGGGGACTGATCGCCGTCAGCCAGTTGGTTGCCAGCCTCAGACTGCCAGACCACGGTCACTGTCGCGGCGCGCCTCTTGAACACGAACCACGTTCATTGAATCCATTCAATCGTTCCAGCTCGGGCTTTTCCGGCATCAACACAGCAACCAGTAGTAGTAACTGACCCTGTGACAGTGCTTCTCCTTGGAAGAATCAAGTCGCTCGCTTCTTGCCGTATTCTACCATGTCTCACCCCAGTCACCCGCAAGGATTCGAGGAATTCCCTGTCCGAACACGATGCCTGCGGAAAGTATGTACTTAGCTGTCTGTTTACCGTGCTTTGCATTGAAAATTAACGCAGGTGTCCGCGAGAACCCCAAGGAAGTCCTAACGAAGTTATGGTTGAGGCACCTACACCGGGCTGAAGCGTATGACAAGGAGTTGGCGGAGACTTGGAAGGCTGACGCGGATGGAGTCCTTATTTTCGTGAGTATCTACATCCTGACGTATGTTGTCCTTCCCACTTATACACAGAATCCTGACACCGGTGACAGACTGGGTTATTCTCAACGATGGTCGCTGCTTTCATCATTGAAAGCTACAAGCTTCTGCAGCCGGACTCCGGAGACACGACCGTCTTTCTCCTCACACAAATCTCGCAGCAGCTGTCCAATCCCAACACCTCCTCTTCCCTTCCACCCTCGTTGCCATCTTCAAGACGCCGTCGTCTGGAATTCGTGTCAACATTCTTTGGTTTCTAAGTCTTTGCCTGAGCCTGACTTGCGCGCTTGGTGCTACGCTCATGCAGCAGTGGGCTCGGAAGTATGTGCAAGCTGCCCACCCTGGCAACCATTCCGACCCTTACACCCGTGCGCGCCTGCGCGCCTTCATATTCGAAGGTGTCGTGAACTCGCACATATCCAAGACCCTCGAGCTCGTCCCAGCCATTCTGCATGTCTCCGTCTTCCTGTTCCTAGCCGGAATGGTCGAGTTTCTCTTCCCCAACAGCCACACTGTAGCCTACGTCGTCGTCGCCTGCGTTTCAGGAATCACAGGGATATACATGTTATTGTCCGTGCTCCCTCTCGTGTTCCTGAACAGCCCATATCAGACCCATTGTCGCCTGTCCTTTGGCGCCTCACGCTCATCCCCGTCATGATACCCTACAATGTCCGCTGGATCTGCCACCTTCTCCAATGTCGCGTTATCATGCGGGAGCCCAACTGGAGCCTCTGGTGGGCCAACTATCACGGGCGGTTTTCGCAAAACATGAAGGGTGTAGTTGAGGGTGGTGCAGGCCAGCACTCGAACTCGACGAAGACCGCATGAGTCCTGCACTCTGCTGGGAGTTTGACGCACTGGAGACGGATCAAGAATACGAGGATTTCTTTGACGCAGTTCACGCCGTCGCCGACACTTGCGGCGCAGCGTCCGCACTGCACGGCCTCGTGAAGGACCGCGTTAGGGAACTGTCAGACGCATTACTCCAGCTGTTCGACACCTGCAAGCAAGGCGGGGAGCTCCCTGCCTCCGTGGCGTCGCAGCGCGCGGCGGTGTGCCTGCGCGCAACATGGGATCTTGCGCTGGCCTCTCCGATCCAGCAGCATGGTGCACTGCGCGTGCTGATCCCAAACCTTGAGCCTCTATTGAGCAAAGCCCCTACGTGGATACCAATCTTCTGCCAAAGCACAAATGTTGACCCACGCATCGCCACCACGGCACGTCTTGCGCAGGCGTTGATGAACCCACTGTATGGGTATGCTCATACCTTTCACTGGACCATCAGCCCGCTCAACGAGGACATTCGTGCGGAGATGCGCAGCACGATCTTCGAGCTGCTCGACGTTCCACCGGCTCTCCGCGAGTTCGCCAACCAGCCCGGGGACCTGCGCACCAACGTGCACATCATCCTGGTCTGCGGGGTCGTGACGGATCTCCTCCCACACCTGCGCGGGTCATATGCGGACGGCGTTGCGCACCTGGTTGCCGACTTCGTGGCCTTCGATACGCTCGGGCTGGAGCTGTCCTGGGGCAGACCGTGGGCGCAAGCGGCGTCCCCGGTCCAGCGCGCGCTCGTTGACGTCTACAAACAGGTCTCACAAATTGCGGATGTTCGCAATCAAGGCTCACAAGGTCTCCCACAGCCTCTACCCGAATCCACGACGCCTCAGAGCATCAGAAATGTCTACCACCGTACGCTTGGGCGTGGCTTCACACAATTGCTCGACGCATTGGCGTACATCACCGATGACTTTGGCGTTCCCATGAGGGAACTGGGCGGCGAGCGCCGAGCGATAGGAAATGTCAGGGGTAGTAACGGCGGGACCCTCGAACCGAGTAGGAGGCCAGACACCACAGGAGCCGGTATGCAATCGCCGGGGGACAACGGACAGGTTAGGCATACAGCCGACCCATGAGTGTCATCCGCAGGATTGGGCTAGGATCGTATATTCGGTAGCTTGTGATTTTGATCACGATCACACCGTGCTGGCACCCACGCGGTCCAACACGCCCTCACAAAGTTCGAAATTCCACTCGCCATCCGATCCTGCCCGATGCTGTCATGGCAGCCTATCCCAAGAATTGTCTTCTACATAGCCCGTTGGAACCTGTGTTTCAAAACCAGCACATCCGACTGCACGAGGCCGATGCCCTCCCCCCCCCCAATCCGAGCTGCCACACTAGTGTTTTCACGAATGAGCCATTCTGGAACTCTTGTACGCGGCGGCGTGCCATCGCGGCTCGAGCCCTATAATTACGTGATCGCAGGCACTCGGAAAAAATATCTGACACGTTGAGGGTGCTCGGCTGGACACACGGCTTGCTTGGCGGCGAACATCAACTTTCGCGATACATTTTGGGGGTCCTTTCAGGATGCACTGGGACCGGGGACCTCTGTGCTGCCGCGGGTCGCGCAGTACCAAGCGGCGTGTAGCAGAGGATGCAGGATGCACGTGCAGCTGGCGCGATTGCACGCGCGCGTAAATTAGGGACGGCGTCGAAAGCGGCATTGCCGCCGCATGTAGCATGACTGTACAATCTGCATTCAGTGCGCGGGGCATCTCAGTGGACTCACCGCGCGCCTCGCCGCGCAGGCAGCGGCCCGCGTTCACCTCGTACCTACCATCAGCGCACCATGTCCTTGACGCATCCCGAACCCTTCGAGCTCTCTAAGCCGCACTGCGTGCTCCTCATTCTCGCCGCCCAAGTCGGCATCCTCGGCGAGCGCGGCGTTCCCGCTGCAGTCATGGTGCGCGCGAACCTCGAACGCGTCCTCGCCACCGCCCGCAGCGCAGTACACCCGCCACTCATCGTGCACGTGCGGCACTGCGGCGGCACAGGCGACGTGGACGAGCCAGGCGCCCCCGGGCACGCGCTAGCGCTGGAGCCCGCTCCGGGTGAGCCTGTCTTGGATAAGCGGAAGAACAACGCGTTCGCTGGCACGCCACTCGGCACGCTCGTCGCGCGCGACGCGGAGCTTGTCGTCGTCGGGTTGCAGAGCGACTTCTGCGTGCGCGCGACGTGCAGCGCTGCGCTTGGCCGCGGGAACAGCGTTCTGCTCATCCGCGGCGCGCACGCGACTTATGACCGGGAAGAAATATGGGCGGGCGGCACTGTCACACCCGCACAGGAGGTTGAGGCCGAGATAGAGGCCGAGCTAGAGGAAGCCGGCGTGGTGTTACTCGAAATGAGTGATCTTCCGGCTTTGTTTGCGGAGTGATAGGATGGGATGGTCCAGAAAGTGGGTTAGGTCGGGCTAGAGGGTTGTCGTTGGCGCTTGTTCGGTGGGACATTCGTTCGTGGTCACATTTACTCCCTGGGTTCTGGTCCTAATGCTACTCAGTACCGGCTTCGCCTGGCATTTCATCTCTGTGAGACAATTGTCCCGGGTCTCATTCGGAATAATGTATTCTATACAGTATGATACAGTCATCTGTTGCCCCATCTCGTTACATACGGTCAGTCGGTCAGTCATTGAGTACGGAGGGAATATAAAATGTCAGGACGCCACCGACATCCGCGGAGTCCCCGATGTAGACGAATAAGATCAGACAATGTCCTTGGCATATACCTGGGAATACGCAATGTTGTCAGGGTGCCAAGATGAAGGATGGTCCTCGCTCACATGCAATCGTCGTTTTTGACACAGTGTGTGCGTTCAGGAACTTCAAGAAACTCCGCGTATGCACAAGCACGCTGAAAAGTTGCTGTGGGTCGGGCTTTTCGTGATCCTCACCATTGTCGTCGTCTTCTGCATCAGGATTAGCCTGTGATGCACCGTCTGCAGCTAGAAGAGGGTGTCAGGGCTTTACGAAGCGTGCGCCAAGTGTCACTCACACATCCGTGGGTGGGTGCAATTGTTCCAAGTGATATCGGCCTTTACGACCTCGGTGCTCGCCGAAAGCTGAAGACAACCCGAAGAGTTGGCCCGAACGGCAATGATGTCTGAGAGTGTACGCATGCGTTCGACGACTGTGCGCATCTTGGCAAGGGGCGGAAGCATGATTTGAACCTGGAGATGTATGTGCATGAACGCATACAGGCACAGATGAAAAGATGTACGTCAGGCTCGGGACACCGCGGTTCCGTCAGGAGAGCGACGTCCGCGGGCTTCATCACTTCTATTCGCACGTCGTGGGCGACCTTAACCCGGCGGCCCATGTTTGTTGTCCCGAAGATCTCAAAGCTCAGCACAGGGATATTGTTCTTCTTTGCGAGCTTCATTACGACCTCATTCGCCCCTGTGTGCTCTGCAGCGGCAGATCGTAGAGCTGTGGAGAGTGCCTCGGTGGGTAGATTGAGCGTGATTTCATTGTTGGAATGGGAGAGAATGCGGTAGTCCGTAAATAGCGCATCTACCCGAATCTTCCTAAGAATAATCAGGTGGCGCAAGGAACGAGCAAAGAAACGAACAACGCACGACCAGACCTGTACTCCGCCTTCTTCGTTGTTGCAGATGATACGCATGGCGGTGTCGCTGAACTTGATGATGCATTTCTTCTGCAGCTTCTCGACTGTCTGTATTAAGCCTAATTATGATTTAGCGCATTTCCAGCTATATTGTATACACTCACGATAAAAGGTTTGAACATTTTGGATGGTGGCGCGGAAGCGCATGAGAGCCTATGAGGGCGGGCAGGTGACGGAACGCGGAACAGCTTTGCTCGGACGCGGCGACGCGCAGAGGGACGCGTGTCAGATGACGCGGACGAGTGACGCGCATGATTTGGACGCCGCGATTGGGCCATGGCCAGCGGTGTGAATATCTGATTAGATCATCCGCTGTGTGCGCAATCTTGTGCGACCGCCGCCGACAGCTCTCAGTCAGCTCCGTCCTCGGCCATCGCTCTCGTCCTCCTCCCTCTACTATCATACACTCCGTTCACCATGGCCGCACTCCCGGGAAACTTCCATGTCGTCACCTCCGTAGAGAACTTCCAGGACCTGCTCTCCAGAGACCTTCAGCGCGTCTCCCTACTTAACTTCTGGGCGCCTTGGGCCGCGCCGTGCGCCCAGATGAACGAGGTCGTCAGCGAGCTTGCACGCAAGTACCCCACCGTGCTGGCCCTCCAGATAGAGGCAGAGGAGTTCAGCGACATCTCCGAATCGTTCGGCATTGAGGCCGTGCCTACCTTTATCGTGCTCCGGGTACGCCACCCTGTGACAATCCCTCCATCTTCACCTCTCACGCGTCTACTCAGGGACATACACTACTGGAGCGCATATCCGGCGCAGATGCGTCTGCTCTCACTCAGGCCATCGCTAAGCACGTCCGTGCACCTGGTACACCCGCACCACTCGCGCATACCGACCAGTCACCAGCCGCCGCAGAGAAGGTCGAGACTGATGAGGAGCTCCACCAGCGTCTTAACGGTCTCATGCGCAAGTCAGACGTCGTTCTCTTTATGAAGGGGGAGCCAGACGCGCCGCGCTGCGGTTTCTCTCGGCGCATGGTCGCGTTGCTCCGCGACAGAAAGGTCGAGTTCACTCACTTCGATATCCTCACCGATGATTCTGTTCGGCAGGGTGAGTTGATCGGATATATTTCCGGTCTCTTTTAAGTCTGATCATGTGGTATTGCAGGCCTGAAAAAAGTCAACAACTGGCCCACGTTTCCTCAGTTGATTATCAAAGGCGACTTCGTCGGAGGCCTCGACGTTGTCACTGAGATGGCAGATAGCGGGGAGCTTGCGGAGACCATCTCTGCGTAGTTATCTAGATGGCTTAGCATTATCCCATCGCAGGCTGTACGATCGTTCATGGGATGCATTGAACATGATGTTGTGATATACCGTATGCACTACTCGCTTTGACTCCTGGCTTTCAATGCCATAGGACATTTCGAGTGACTTGCATGATTGATGCACGCCTATGAAACTCTATGGCGTGTCGAATCGACGCTTCGCTTGCCCAGGCACCGAGGGTCTCACCATCCAGTCACCCTCGACTCCTCTCCCCTGATTTGCATACGCGCAGCGTCTCGCGGTACCTCTCCACCGGGCCGTTGCACCGCACTTGCCGTGGTCATGTATGCGCACACACACAGTGCCCGTGTCGCAGCGGGCAGTACCGCGGGTGGCCTCGGGTGCGCGGGTTCGATTACACCGAGCGGGACGAGTCGTATAGCAGCGCGCGCGGCGGGGGAGCAAGCTGCATCTCGGGCGCTAGCGCACCCCAGCAAGACGCTGCGTCGAGTCTGCCAGTTGGTACCGGAGAATTTGTGCCCAGAAAGCATTCCCACTTGATCCCAATGATATCGGTGGTAGGCATCTGTCGGATGGTGAGTCGGACATCGCGAAGAAAATACACGTGAGGACGGGCTCACTGGCAACGTCGCTAATGTTCTGATCATCTTCGGCGGACCGAGCAAGCGTGGGGCAGTATGCGCACACAGGAGCTGGAGGGATAAAATAGTCTACCAATCTTGATGTCGGATGTACATGCCTGCAGCACCCCGAAGAGTGGCCTATGTGTCAGTTCAGGCTCGCGGTTGGGTCTTGGGTTTATGAGTACACATGATGTAGTAAGTATGGTTGGCGTATGGCAGTCGATAATGGCAACGTCCGTATCCCTTCGACAAATACGAGCTGAAGCTGAGGTGGATGTGTTACTCTTTCCGTCCGTGGTGAGCTAAGAAGCCCTGAGCACGACGATGGTGATGTTCAGAGGTAACAGCGAAACACACAGATGCCAAAAGCTTCGATACCACGCAATGTTGTTCGATTCACTCATCCGTGCCAGTCTACACAAAGTTCACTACGAGTTGGTGGCAAGACAGTTCCCTAAAGCAGTACGAGCACGACGGTGCTGACCGCAGTCGCGCCAAGGACAGCGTATCCTGTACGGTACGCCCCCTTCAAAGAAAGGACTGAATTTGATTCGGTCAGCCTCCCATTGGAGTACGGGGGTACAGAGATAGCGCACATTTTCCAGTGTCCCAGGCGAGGTGACGCAGACCATTGAGCGAGTGGAAAGCGAACGGCGCCGCGAGAATGGTCTTTCCGGCAATCTTGACCACGTCCGGAAGACCAGCAACCACCTCGACGATGTTCGCGCTGCTGAAGGTGCTTGGTGCGACGAGGTAGGCCAGAGAAAAGCCATACAGTACTATTTGCGGCAGGCGGTTAGCAAACCCCCTGTGGGACAGGAGGTAAAGTACACGCACAGACTGAAAGCCCAGTTCCGGTGACACGGTTGGCGATAGATCCAAGCCATGTGAGTTGAGGCTGGTAAATGGTGAAATGAGGGCTTGAGGGACGCTTGAGACGCTGGGTGTTCAGGATGACAGTGGCATCATCGGGCTTCAAGGACTGTGTCTGCACGGAGCTGCCAAGTAGCAGTGGTAAGAAAATCTAGGAGAAGATAGATCAGGCGAGCCATCTCACCGTCTGAGGGCAGAGGAGCGGAGGGCAGCGGGATTGCGGGCTGACGTGAGGCGTTAAGCAGGTCACTAGGATTTGCAGGTGCGCCAAACTTGACATACCGAGCTTAGGAGCAAATGCGGCACTTCGCAAAGCTGGTCCAAAGCCGACGGCACGAGTACAATTCATGTTGAGAGTGGGTTCGACGACGCCGATCGAGGAGAAGGTTGAAGGGGGTGAACAGGCTGGTGAGCGGGACGACCGGGGACGACCGCCAAACTCCGCCTGCCTTTCCCGACATTCACGTGCTTTCACGTGCAACGCCGTCACGCATACCCGCACGTGCCTTCACTTCCACAGCGCGTCCGACTGCCACGACGCGCCGCGGTCATCGCTCTTCACAAAACTTCAGTAAATACACCCATCTGCCTCCCTTGCGATAGCATCGAAGCTCCTCTGAGAAATTTCTACACCTAAGTCTCCAAAGCGAAGCCTCAAGTCCAAGCGAAGACTACCTTTCACCGACATCCCCAAGAGAACCAAGAGCCATGGCGCCTTACGACAACTGGAATAGACTGGATGACGATGAGGAGGAAGAGCTCCAGGACAACTCGGTGTGCCCGTACATTACTACTGCCTTCACCGCTCGCTAAACCTTGTGAATGATACAGTTCTTCGAGAGCAAGCGTGACGTCATTTTGTTCGCCATCGACTGCTCAGAGTCCATGCTCGCCCTGCGTGACGACCTAAACTATGAAAATGCCAAGACATCTCGATTTCTGACTGCTCTTGATGCTGCAGTGCAGATACAGAAGACAAAGGTCGTAGTCGGGCCTAGCGACTCTGTCGGCATCATGTTCTATAATACGGTGTGCCTCTCGCTCGTCTTGGACGGCACCATGTGACGAACGGATCTCACAGACTAAGAGAAACGAGAATGGTACAGGCTCAGAAATCAAGAAGGGAACATTCGTGTACCAACCAATAGCTACCATTAAAGCACCAACAATTTTGGACCTTACCCAGCTGATTGACGGTTGGCGGCATCCGTCTTCGGGCTTCCCCCTGAGCTTATCAATATTCTAGAGGCTCGCGAAAACCCTGACCTACTTCGTGAAACTTACCCACCGACAGAGAAGCACATCCCAGTTGGAGACGTCTTCACAAGTTGCAACTGGATTCTGCGGGATGGGTACGTCGAACTTCCCGGCTCCAGCCACCGAAGCCTATCCGCTAGCTTGCTTTCCCAGTGCACCGAAGACGGCAACAAAGCGCATCTTTTTGATAACGGACAACGATGACCCGCTTGCGTCTTCGCACAATCCGCGGCTCACAACTTCTGCACGTACAACGTTGGTTGTGAGCGAGACGACCTCCCACCTTACACTCCTACCCTGATGGCATTTTGATTAGGATCTGCTACAAGGGGGCACCACAGTTGAACCGTTCTTTATAAGCGAGGACAGCAGCCCGTTCTACCCACACAAATTCTGGGCAGTACGTGCATATTGCCGTCTATGCACTCCTCTGCCTAACCCGGGGGACAGGGAGTTCTCGTCTCAGATGATATAGACGACCCTCCAGATGCCAACTCAGGGTCACTTCCTGTCGCACTTTCCATATCCCGTCTCGATGAATTGCTCGAGCAAATGCGCTTTCACGAGGTTCCTAAACGCGCGTTGTTCAGCATCCCATTTGAGCTCGCCCCAGACCTTATCATCGGTATCAAGGGCTATGGTCTTGTGACAGAGCAGAAGAGGGGTGCATATAGGCACTTCGTGGATTTAGGAGACCGAATGGAGGTTGCGGAGAGCCGAACGACATATGTGGATGAGGTACGTGAGCGACCGCGAGCAGAGCGGTCATATGGCTCATCATCCGTGGGCGTCAAAGGAGCGAGAAACAAACGTGGACAAGAGCAGCGTACTGTTTGGCATAGACTTGAATGCGGTTGGCGGGGGAGATGACACTCAGGAGCATGGCTTCAGCACCCGCTCCGTGCGCCCTGGTCGGCGCGTAAGCATCAACCGCCCGTCCTTTGTGCATTCTTTCTTACGGATATCACCCACCCCTAGGTCTTCTACACCGTGGAGGAAGTGCGCTCCCTTCGGACGTTTGATCTTGAGCCCAGCCTCAAGCTCCTTGGCTTCAAAGATCGTTCCGAGCTCGCCTTTGAAGACAATATAAAACACTCCACCTTCATCTACCCGGACGAAGGCGCATACGCCGGCAGTCGGCGCACTTTCACGGCGCTTCTCTCTTCTATGGTGGAGAAGGGCAAGATCGGTATCGTACGCGCGCTCACGCGAAGCAACTCCGTGCCGACGTTCTGCGCGCTGCTGCCCCAGGAAGAGGGCGAGGGCCAAGGGTGGGCCGAACCGGGTGGCTTCCACCTGATTCCACTGCCTTTCGCAGATGACATACGTTCTGCGCCAGTCGAGGAGAACTCCAGAGGTACTCTATATCGGAATATCTTCATCGAACTACACCTTGGCTGATCTACGTACACCACATGTAGCGGGGAAGGAACTTGTAGACGCCGCGAAATCGTTTATCTCCAAGCTTGCAATCAAGAACGGCGCATACCCGCCTGACTCCTATCCCAACCCCGGTGGGTTTTGCCCGTGTATCTCGAGCGCCGTCTGACGTGTTTGTGCGGCGTCAGCGCTGGCCTTTCATTATGCGCAGCTCGAAGCAAGCGCGTTCCGCGAAGAGTTCGACGAAAAGTCGTTCGAAGACCACACACTACCAAAGAATAGCACGATCCAAAGGAAGGCAGGCCCGCTAATCAGAGAATGGAAAAAACTGTTGCGGGACGACGAGAGCGCCAAAGTTGTGATCCCAGTGGCCGGCTCTAAACGCAAGGCCGTGAGTGCCCCCTGCAATTTTTTTGATACTGCGACTCTGCGGGACGCTCACTAGTGATAATGCGTAGGACGTCAGCGTATCCGAAGCGGACCTTCGTCAGGATTACGAGACTGGCGCCTTGATGAAGGTGCGTGCGGCGCGCGCCGACTTCCCAGCGCTCGCTTGACCTGACGCTCTGCTCACCGGTATCAGTTGCGAGTAGATCAGATGAAAGTGCGTTGTTACCCCTTCCCCTTGCCGCTGCGTTGAGCCTGATTTGGTGTGCTCCTAATTAAAGGCGTTCCTGAAAAGTAAAGGTTTGGCGCTTTCAGGGAAGAAGGCCGAACTCGCCGAACGTATCGGGGAGTGGCTGGATGAGCATCCCTAAGGGGGGTGTGATAGTAACTGACAGCCCTTTCTCAGTAGCGAATGCGGGGTGCGTGATTGATCGGATTGAGCATTGCGTACCAATCGTTGACTAGGTTGCAGGCTGTGAATTGCTACTTTCGGTACATGGTTCCTGCATCTACATGACCACCTACCGTTCTAGATGATGAGACGTAGCACGAGTCTAAATCAACCAGTATCGACATGCCGAGGACCCTGAACGGAATTTTGGCTGGTGCCTTGCTCTGCCTCTATGCGTTATACATCGATGTACTGCATACTAGAATCTTCGCCATCACCTCGCCGACTTTCAAGCACTTCTCAGTTGCCCAATATCAAACTTCGGGTTAATCAAATTCTCGATAGGCTTCGGGGCCCTCGATGAATAGTATCTAGCAGCCACCCATTGGTCCGCCTCATGATAGAACTGACCGCTCGAAGGCGCGGTCTTCGGGGCCTGCCTAGATGTTGCCGAGCCCCTGGTAAGGCCGTGTCGCGTATTTTCGTCTTTAGTTGCTTGACATACACAGAATACGTTGTACGTTCTCGGGGTCACCCCCGTCACGTAGAATTGACCCATTGCATCCGGGTCCCAAGCGTTCTGGGGTACCGTTGAACGGTTTGCCCTGTGCATTCCCCAGATGGAATGCCCTGAAGGCTTGGCGACCATGGCACCCAACGGCCCATTCTTTATGTACTTTCGTTGACGGAAAGCTGGAGTTGTTTCGTCCCTGAGTTGAGGTTCGGTCCAAGATCCCAGTAGCAGGAGCGCTATCTCCCTGGGCCAACTTCCCGCAGCGATATAGCCAGCTACAAAGTCTTGTCTGCGCAACGCAATCGCAACTCCGTTCAGGCAGTTCGCCCTCCAGTCATGCAGTAATCGGAGGCCCATTCCGAATCGTAACCGGTGACCTGTGTCAAACCTTGTCTTTTGTTTCGGCGGCGCCGGTTCCCTTCAAGATGACAAGCCTCTCCAGGACATCCGATGGTCAGGGTCCCTTCCAACGCTCCAGGATCCTGCCACGTTCGAGTCTTGCGTTACGTATGATGTGCAAGCCACAGGAGCCCTCGTCCCTTGATGTCGTCACCATCATGTTTTTTTCGGTGTGTGAGGCATAGTCTAGACAGTATGCAGCTCCGCATACTGCGCCGCAACCCCAACACGTCGTACTTAGAGCGCCCGCTGATGTCGATGTGGCCTCGCATGTGAGTTGCTAGCCCAAACGTGTCGACTCATGTCCCAAAGCAGACGCGACTGGGAAGTCCCACCAGCTCCCGAATACGTGGAGGCATGCTCCCCCCTTGGACACACGAGGTGTAGCGAAGAAAGTGCAAGACGAAGCGCGCACGACCCTCCTGCGTAATTGGGGGACTCCCGCAAGTCTATTGTCTGCCGATGTAGGATACATAGTCGAGCGCAGCTGCCTGAATTCCACTGAGCGAAGGGATGAAGATAAATGTGTAATGGTTCGGTACATGAGGGGAACATCATGAGGCTAAGTGTGAAGAATGAAAATGAAATTCAGAGCAGAGCCGGATGTTCGGGGCGCCCATCAGTTTACTCTGCATCCCAGGAATCAGCCAGCGAGACAAGTCGAAATGTGAACTCAGAACAAACCCTATGAGCTTCATCAACGCGTATCCAAGGGTTGCGACGACCTGACAAGAAGTGAGCAACCACCACAGAACGACCGCTGAGCCCTACCAAGGCAGCTATGGCACTGGCTGGCACCCCATTCTTCAAAAAGTCGACATTGGACAAGTATAGTTGCCCCATCTCGTCTTCCTGGGTTGCCCTACAGCCAATCCCATGATCATCGGCCAATGTCAAGGTAAAAGCACCGTGAGAACATACGCTGTCTGGTTCGGGAATCCAGAAACGGGCATGCCCATTCCGGTGGAGCATACAAGACCAGTGATAAAGATGAGAAGGTTGGCTTGATTTCCCGGAAGGCCGCGCCCGACATGGCTGGCTATTGGGACAAGTAACACACTTGCAATCGTGTGGCTGATAAATGTGGAGATGACCTGGGACATTTCAGCAAGGAAGATAAGTGCACCAAGTTTGGTGAACGTACGAGCACAACGCCGGTGAGGACAAACACAACACCAATTTCAGAAAGGTCATCCACAAGGTCGAAGATGAGGGCGCCCAATTTGTCCAGCAGGCCACTCGACGTGACACCTTTCCCGAGGGCTATGCCACCCATCGCAAGGAAAACCACCGACCACAAGAATTGTTCAAAGTCGTCCTGAACATGGGATATGAACGGACTTGCAAAAATCTAACAAGAGCTGCTCACCTTTTTTAGCACCCCCGTTCCGAAGAATGCAACAATGGGAATTATTGCAATTATACCCATGTCGCCGACCCAATCTTCAATCGCATGCTCGACGACCCAGAGAATGATTGTCGCAATACATACAAACGTGACCCACCACTGCTTCACGGTGAACCGCTCACGCGTGGGGCGTATGCTCTTGATCTCGAGAACGCCATCTCCTGTGGGTAGGCGCGAGGGGCGATAAGAAACCAGGAGGAGGAGCCAGATCAGCACGATCGACATGCCCGAAACCGGCAGTGCAACCAGGAACCAGCGGCCCCAATCCAGTTGGGGCTTCATCGCCGCCAGTGCGATCAGGTTCTGTGGGGAGGATATAGGAGACGACTGTCCGCCGATGTTCGCGGCCAACGCGATTGCGAGCTGGAGACCAAGGTCGCTTGAGCCTCGAAAACCAAACCGTGGAGGGGGGCAGGGCGCTTACGACGAGGCAGGGTCCAAAGGACGCCTTCGGTGGAAGAGTCCGCAAGATTGGCTGTGATAAGCGAGGCGATGAGCGTGCGAAAGAACGAGCGGAACTTGGGATAGCTCGGACGCACCCGCACGAGTGTGAAGCACAGTGTTGGAGCGGCGACGTTACTAGGAACGAGGGCCCGCGGTGAGAATGCGGCTAGAGGAACCGCCGCGCCGGTAGAGCAACGCACCTGATCCACATGCTGGCAAAACACGCGACGCCCATGACGGCCAGCAGCACGACGCTCGGGCGTGTACCAGCCAAACTGAGCACGCGCGTGATCAGCACACGGTCAATGTTCGTCTTGGAAAGGGCGGCAGCAATTGTAAACCCGCCGATAAGGAGCATGATTGTTGGTGAAAACATCACAGAAAAAACCCAGCTATGCACCCGTGAGTTCGGCTCGTCCAGGTCATGGCAGGGGATACTCACCGAGTAGCTGCCGAAGGGCTCAGCCGCTCGAGGGTGTCGGCATCTCGTATGACTCGAAGCCAAACCAACAGGGCAGGGATCATAGTAGACGTCACAAATAGTGGTATCGCCTTCGAGATGAAAGTAAGCACTACCTCGCGAGAGAAAAGGCCCCACAAACCTCTGTTGCCCAAAGCACAGTCGCGAACACAAGAACGGCAAAACAGCGATTCGCCTCCTCTCCTTCAACTGTCTGCACATTGAGCAGTATCGTAAAGATGATCGCCGAGACAACAGTCCAGATCTTGCGCCTACTCAGACGCACACGTCCGACGCGCGTGTTGACTTCGAACGCCTTCTCTTCCGTATTGTCCATTGGGACACCTAGTGGCGTTCCGCCATCGCCGCGGCGCTCACGTCCAATCATCTGCCTCCATACCGTGTCGCGTTCCCACGCGATGTGTTCTCGCAGGTTGAGTTTCAGGTACCGCTGCGCCGCTGCCGCGTCACCGTGTGTAACGCACTTGGCAAACAGGTGCAATAATGCGGTTTGGGCGTCTGTGATCTTTGCGCGAGACGCCTGATCAAAAGGAGGGGTCGGTTCGAGGATATCATGGAGGTAATGTGCTTGAAGCTAAGACAGTTCATCAGACGTGATTGATACGGAACAAGCTTGTACGTACGGAGCTCTCCGTGACTTTGTCGTATCTACCAAAGAAGATTAACACTGGATCAGCGCTGCAGGTCCCATGGCTTACTTCTTCAAAACTTTGCGGAAACCGGAGTAGTTCAATTCTACATACGAGCGCAGTGCGCTCACTTGAACGTACAGGTTTGTTATCCGGCGTTTAAAAAGGAGTTGCGTGTCTGTCGCAAAATTGCTCTTCGATGTCCAGATCGTCTCAGCACCCGGTGCCGGTGGGTGGGGGGAACCCAGTGAGGCTATACTGCTGCGAAGCTTGCTAGCGAGTCCCCGCACTCTGCTGGCCGGAGACCTGCTGCGACCCGAGCTGACACCACGTCCAGTACCGCTGTTGCCAGCTGCCTGCTCAGGTACAGGTTCCTCTGCCTCGGGTACGGGTGCCGGGAATGCGCTTGCGTGTCCTGTAGGCACACGGAGGGAAGCCAGCGATGCTTCGAGGTCAATATTGTCCTCCGTTGATGAGATGCTGATACGACGAGCCCTTGGGCTAATGACTTCTTTGAGATGACTTCCTGAATAACTGGTAGGTCAGAATGAACGATATAGGCGCAGAGAAAGGGGACGAGTCTGAACTTTGACACCCTAAAACGATTGACTCCGTGCACAAGAAAATCCATGCGACGTAGCACAGTTGCAAGTATAGGATGAAGCAGGACCGCAGCGATTCACCGAGAGGTACACACCTTGAGATAATGCACGACCTGCAGAGGTCGAAGCCCTCCTCCTGCGTTTCGTGGTCGTTGGCTCTTGGCTTCGCTCAGCGCTATGCCAATCGTCTTCGTCTTCATCCTCGTCTTCGTCCCACTGACCATCGCCGTACAGTCTTCCCGCGAGCATTCCGATGTCATCTTGTTCCTTCACAAGTTCCTCCAGTTCCGCCAGTTCATCGAGGAGCTGCCTCTCCTGGAGAGAATAGAAAGATGTGATCTTTCGTAATTCGACGTCGAGAAGGGGTTGGAAAAGCGCGTCGGTATCCTGAAAAGATTCTGCTTGGCCAACCAAAGAGGTTCGTTCTGTCACCGACTCTATGTCGTGAGATTGAAGTAGAGCTTCATGTTTCTGCTTCTCTAGCTGGTATATATACTTCTTGAGAGCGTCGTACCTGGCAGAGAAGTCGGCAAATGCGACGAGCGCTGGGAAGCCCTACGCGGCAACGCAGCACGTACGCGATGTACTCGTCCCACCATTCCACCACCGCATTGAATTTAGAGAAGAGCTACGGCAAGAAGCTTGGTCTTTGAGGCCGACACTGCAACACGAGGCGAACGCACCTGAACTTCATTGCGAGTTTGGGGATATCAGGCTCAAGCTTCGGCTCTGCTTGGTTGCGGAGTTGGGTTAAAGGTATCTGTTCCTCCAGTAGACCAATGTGGTCTGGCGTATGGGTGGTCCTGAGGAGCCGGGAAAGGTTGACACGAAAGGAATCAATGTCGGCAAGACGTGAGGACGGAGTACACTCCTTCACGTTAATGAGGCCGCGTCTTGCCAATTTCGCTCTTGACAGTCCTCGACGCCTGCCCCCTTTTAGGGTTAGGGTCCGCTGTATCCGGACCGGCTTAATAATACAGAAGACCTCGCCGCAGCCACTGGTGAGCCCGACATATAGTTAACTTACCTCTGAGCCCCCCAAGGCGGATAGAACCATTCTCTGTCGCAGGATCACTCGCCTGCGCTGAATTGAAGCCTCCCACCTCTCCGAGGAGTCAAGTCTGTGGCTAAAACTAAGCTCGGGTTTGGACCAGATTCACTCAATGCACCCCCCCAAAAGTGGTGAATCTCCCGGGCTCTTCAATGACGGAGGGAACCGTCGCATCCATCCTAACTTACCGTGATATCGTCCGTGATATCTCACCGACGCCTCTGGCTCCGGCTTCAGGGTCCTTGGGCACTGGTTTATTCGGAGGGCTGCAATACCGCAACTGCTCGCAGGCTGTCTTGACTCACTGCGTTCCCCTCCCCCCCCCCCCCCCATGATACGTGCCGTTTCCTTTGTGATAATACGACTAGGGACAAGGGTACCAGCATCTTGGAATTGTGTCGTCACGCAGGTGATAACGGACGTGCATCGTCGCTCATTGCTTGTCCCCAACGTAAATGGCCGTAATTTCGGGAAGATCAATACAAACCTATTTGACAACTCTTCTTTAGTGATGAGGTCAACATAACCCGCGCCTCGCGCAACGTCCGGTACTCTCCGTCGTTCTCTGCTCAAGTCTCACATCGATCAAGCGAGGGAGCTGTTGTTCGCTACGCAGACGTCAGCCAGAATTCTGGCGGTCTGGGAAAAGCACCGCCAGTCCTCCGCATTTGCCGCCTATAGCCGCTGACAAATATGCAACCTTCGACTTAGAATAGTAGCTTCTGGTGTAAGGCACCATGCTAGTCGATTTTCGGAAGCATTGCGTTGATGACCGTGTCTATGAAATAGCCATTGCAAAGTATTCGCGGACGCGGACACTACCAGATGTTCCCACTGCAAAGGGGCTATGATGTTCCCTGAGCTCGCACGGAGAGCTTAATGCTGCTTCCTACGCCTCATAGTCATGCGCACGCAGGGCTACTATTTCTCAGCGTTGGTGAGTGCTCCGGACCCTGTTACGCACAAACTCCCATTCCAAATTCAGACGAGACATCCATGTCAACTTAATTCATCTTCGAGGAGCGAAGGACTCTTTCTATACTGGGTGGCGGCCACTGTCAAAGTATTCACACATCCCACGAAAACAAATGGGCTATTTTAGATGATCCAAGGCGAAGCATACAGGGATCCTGCGCCGGGTTCGAACCCCATGCGGACATCAATGTCTCGCGCATCTGCGAGGCCACCTCGAAGTTGACTTGCTCAGCGATGGCAGCGCCGACGTAGGTACGTTCTGCTAATTGATGTTTCATCACTTCGTCGTTGATCACGGAACTGAATCCAGGACGGCAAGTTTTGGGAGACCGACACCTCGCCATGTGGTGCATACCATCACTTCTCCACGGTCGGTAGGTTACGAACTTGATGCCTCGACGGCGAACCTCGACCGCAGACAAGCGTCATCGACAGGCATGAAGTGGCTAAAGTCCACGGCGTTACTAATTAACAGCTAACTCCAAACTGCAGGGATCCAGGTAGGAAGTTCGCTGCCCACCCATCAACGTGCGCCCATGTCGCGCATCCTCATTTCCTTATATCATCCTTGAAGGTGCTGCCGTGCCAGCACCGCGCTTCTGCTGCACAAATGCGGAAGCTTGAGGCCTCCGGTACTTCTTTGTCCGGGTGTCGTCCGAAGACGACGGGGCTTCTGGTACATCATCGGGGTTCGGAAACAACGAGCACACAATTGGCACACTTTCATTGCTTCTATCGCCTGCTACACGGCAGCCAGGGCCACAAATTATGTCATCTGGGGTTCGAGGCGACCTCCTCTCACCTACTCCTCCACACGATGTCCTGCTGACCTGCACGGGTCAACCGTTCACCCCTGGAAGAAGTGTTCTGCGTGCGTGTGCGCCGCATGCTGGGGCCGAGCCTAATGTGACGGACGTAATCTATCCTTCTCAGGCTCGTAGGAGTTCACGCAATCCAGTGAATATGCACTGTGTAATAACGTATCACTCCAACCTGAGAGATCTTCTGGCCGTGTTGGGACCCCGCTCCTTCTCCGCGCAGCCATACCAACGGGAGCTGTCCGTCTCCAGAGCATGCACGACGCCATGTACGGGATATACCGTTCAAGCGCTGGCGAGCCGGATTTGGTGACGGAGGCAAACGGCTCCAGGCCTGCCAGCAGTCATGTTCCTGCTTACAAGACAATTGAACTGCCGAGAACTTGTTAGACATGTCTCCAAGCGCCCAGAAACTCCGGATGAGGAACGTGAAACCTATTTGGAAGTCTCCTTGGAAGGGACGAGCGCTCTAGTCCTCTTTCATTTTTCCCAAGAGTGCAGCCGGTTACTGACAATCCGACAATTCGATAGTTGGGACTCCTCGTACCTGTCGTGTTTTGACTCCCTGCATGGAAGGGCGCATGAACGGAGGGAGACCTTTCCGTGTTTCGGTCGAGTAACGATCCCATCTGTAGCTTGACGCTGCCGAAATCAACGCCGTCCACACGATGAGATAATCGCGAGGGGTGAATTAGGTTCGTCGACCTCGAGCACACCACGAGTTTGACAGGGAAGGTGCAAGCACCGATCGCGAAGTCGAAGTGTTGTCTCGATTTGGGGCAATGAGCGTCTAACGCGCGATCCCCGCCGAGACTCCGATATGAAATCGGCATGTTCGCTCTTGCGGAGGCAGATGGTGCAGACGCAACAGGCTACGTGTAGCAATATACAGTACAAGTACGGAAGCATCGATGTCCGACAGCGAGGTATACTAGACTATTCTAAGAGACGATCCTAACAACGCTCATGAGGAGATTAATACAACCCTGTTAGACGTAACACTGCGTGGGGTGCTCTACCATGGACGTACGGGACGAGAGCTGGGGTGATTTGCGCTGTATTTGTCCCAGAGTTCAGCAGAATCGCGCGAGGGAGATGGTGCAGAGTCTGCCCCCTGTAATGAAGGGGAGACAGCCTCGACATCGCTGCGACGCCCATATGCTTGAGGCCTGTCTCGGTCATAGCCGAACGCTTGCGATGGGTCGGCATATATGCGCGAAGGTAGCGGCGCCCGATTACTGCCAACGTGATCCTTGAACGGGGATGGGGGTGCATCGTGGCCTTCTCGTGGCAAGGGCGCAGACGACTGAGGGGTAGGCGGCATGATCGGGGATGGATCGCTCGGAGAGAGACCGTCGGGAGTTGATGATGAAAGGGAGGCGGATGGAGAGGTAACCGCCGAACTCGCATCAGACTGCCTGCGGTGCGCAAACGCCCCGAAACGCGGGCCATCTCGAGGATATGAGCGCTCCGAGGCCCGCTGTTGCGTTTCACCTCGCATCGCAGTGTTCGACATTTTTGGAGGTTCGAACCCGAAGTGCCTGTCGCAAGAACGTGCATCAGTGATGGCAGAAGGAAACTAAGACCGTAAGCTTACTGCGCGTTCGAGGGAACCGAGAAGGAACGCCGGCGATGAGTAAGCTGCTCTTCAGAGACAGTGCGCGAATGTGCAGGATCGGGCTCGTCGTTTGCCTGCAGCCGCTGGAGGACGGCCCGAGAGTCACAAGACTGAGATGGGGCAGCCCAAGATGAAATAGGGGGCAAAGATATAGAGACCTGCCCTGCAGCACGGGATGGGGCCGGTGGTTGAAGGGGAGGGAGCTTAATGTGTTCCTCTTGTATTGGCACGCGACGGGCGCTGGGAAACCCGAAGGGGTCCGTGAACGGGTTTCTGGAAGCCCCGATAGGCGAAGACGTCGTCGATGTGAGGGATGGATTGCTAGACGATGTAGGGCCAGGGTACGGCGAGTAACGGGTGCTGTGACTGCGCTCACGGGTCAAAGACAACCGGTCGACACCCCCATCAATGGTGAGTGTATCTGTTGGTGACGGTGTTGGGTGAACCTTCTGGTGATGAGAAGACCAAGCCGACGGAGGGAACGATGAAGCAGCCTGGTGTACAAGCTGAGGTGAAGCGAGGCTGATCTCGTGTGGGTAACTTGGGCCGGATATAATAGTCCACCCAGCCTGTGGGCCGGATGAGCTCGTAGTAGATATCATGCCCGAGTGCTGCGCGTGGTTACTCCGCCGATTTCGGCGGCGGCCGCTCCCGTTGGCAATGACTTGTCCGTATCCAGGCTGATCTGGAGACAGGCAGGTGCTTGGAAAGGTAGGTCTAAGTTATAGACTTAATTGAGAACAACCAGTGACACTTCATCCGAAGTCGCGTACCCAAACAAAGGAACAAGATCGTGGCGAATAGGCCATGCCACGCTGTAACCGTGCGTCAGCCGGTTAGTCCGAAATTAGCCACGGGTCATACGCACCGACGGGACAGACGGAGAGCAACCTGGGGGCTTCTGGTCAGCTGGTGGGGGGAGAATATGTAGCGTATCATGTACCTCGTAGGGCATCCATGTTCCTTGTATCTTGAGATATCCACCGCGGACTCGACGTATCTGAGAGGCTAGGTCAGGTTGGGACTCGATCATCTTGACGATGTCGGCTGAGCATGCCACACGTGTGAGCTAAGTTTCGCGCAAACAAGGTGTGGCCAACCTTTGGAATTCCCAAGGGCTGTAGAGCACGGATGATATCATCAGTTTCTTGTACGAAGCTGTGAAGGTAAAAGCTCCTCACCCTTCCATATCCCTGTCCACAACACGTAGCCGTCATCTACGTCCATCATGATCCACTGGCCGTTGAGTGGGTATTCGTAGACGGGGCTAGCGAGATATCAGCACACCAACTTCGACTGTTGTGACTGACTTACATGTATCCGCGGGGATCGTTGCTCGTGATGTACCGGCTCTTAATGACATGATGGTTCGGACTAGCGTACGGTCGAAAGCGAGGCGGGGAACTGGAAGGCCCTCCACCCGAAGATGGAAGCGAATCCTATGAAGAGAAGGCAAACGTAAGGCCTAGCATATCAGCGAATGGCCAGGAACTCACTTGCAGGATGCCCGAGGTCATGAAGGTTTGCGGGGGGAGAAAGGGACCTGCGTAACAGACCTCGGTTGTTCAAATAGTAATGCGGAGAAAGGACTACCTAAATCACGTTGCGGAAGATATGATTACCCGAAGCGACAGAGGGAAGGTGCAGACAGACGGGCAGGAGTGGATTGAAGATCACAGCACACGGAAGCCGGACAGTGATACCCGATCACTTGGTGCCAGGAGAAAGGACAGCGGTTCGAAACTACAGGGCACAAGCCGATCGCGAGATGTGCGCAGTTCGTCCGCATAAGGGTGGTCCGAATAGGGTTCGGCCGCTCAGAAATAGGTCAGATATAAAACGAGGCCCACGAGAATATCAGTTTCTTTGATGAGTTACCTCGGTTAGGCTTGGAAGGGCACCCGGCGAGAATGTAGGCACCGAAGCGGGGAACCTCGGCCCGCCTCGGAAGGAACTTTAGTGAGGGAGATTGCAACGGCGCCCCGCCTTGGCACCACTTAAACCTTTTGCTTTAATTTCAACTTGTGCAGACTTGCTCCAACCAGAACAGGTTCCGAGGAAGTCTAGAGGTGACCAGTCCGGCCGCCGCCCCTCTCACACCCACACGGACCCCGCCGTCAGACCGCAGCCCTCGCTGTGCGGCTGAGTCCCAGACCTCACGCTACCTCACGACTGACGGACTTGCCGCGGCAATTACGAACGATCGGTTGTCACACAGCGAGATACTCAAAATAAGTACACAGATTCCCGGGTCCGCTTGGCGGCGTGAATTGTTCCCGGTTCAGCGGCGTCACCTGTCGAAGAGATCAGGTCTTTTATATAAATCCGGACGCCGACGGTGACGAAAGCTTCCCTTCTCGCTTCTAAGCTTCCCTGCTTTCCGGGGGCGATAGCCACATATTGTGCGCCGGCATCGCCTCGTTCACCTAAGGAACTTAAGGCTGCCACGTCCAGTCATATGCTGTTGACATACTATCTCTAATGTCCTGGGTAATCGCATGCTACGTGTGGGGGAGCTTTGTCATATCATCGCGAGTTCCCCCCGGAGGCGCCGCCGGAGAGCTTTCCCGGTAGGGTTTTGAGGGCTCGGCGTCTTGGCCGAATGCTTGCAGATGGCCAAGAGCAGAAACAAGGCCGACACGCCTCGTGTTTCCCACATGGGTTCCGGGAAAGGCGCGCCATGATGTGGTTACTTTGATAACCAAAGCGGTTAGCAAGGCCCGGGTGGGTGATGATTGACCACGGCGTTCCGAACTTAAACCTGCTCCAGTGACGTGAGGGGTGACCGGCCGGTGACCACAAGGGTGCGAACAAGTGCGAGTAAGTGCGTTGCCCTCGCTAGACGTGACAAGCAAGGATGTCTGACTGTCTCGTCACCGTCGTCGTGGCCAGTGGGAACCGACGCCACCTTGATTCATCATTGAAGGGAGCAACCCGGGCCAACTTGTGTCAACGTGCAAGGGACCATGTGCCTGGATCGCCTTCTTGGGGACACACGTCACGAGGAGAAATTACCCTGCGAACATCCGATCGAGCGCGTGTCCCAGTTCTCCGGGGCGTCGGAGCCGCGCGTTTGCCCATTCGGTCCCGCGTGTGCTCCTCGAGCATGTGCTCGCAAGGTTCGCGCACACGAAAAGAATTACGGGAGATCGCGGCATGCGACACGCCCAGACTGTTCTATGTACAAACGTGCCTTGACAGGCCTTGACGCTACTCCGCCCCACCGCCACTACGCGTTCGCCGCGCCTGCCGCGGCCCTGAGGGCAAGGCGGGTTTCCCGGGAACCGTATCCTTCTCCCGTCGTATACGTGACAGAGCTGACTGCAAAACCATTAAACTGGCTCGCTGCGCAGATAGTATATGCGCCCATGTTATTGAACGCGAGCCAGTCCCCGACGCGCAGCCCTGCTGGGAGCTGCGCTATGGGGCAAACGCAGTCTATGGAGTCACACGTTGGTCCCCAGACGCTGCTAGTTTGGAGGGTCTCCGTGCCAGCGAAATGGAAGGAGCCATTCATGGACAAGACATAAGGATGTACCTGTTGATGGTCGAACAGAATGCAGTTGAACGCTCCGTAGACGCCATCATTGATATAATCTGGGGGAAAAGTCTGAAGGTTAGCATGCGCTCAATGTAGTTGAGACCGCCCTTACACATCACAGAAGGCTGATCGTCGCCCTCACCCTCGCCCTTGATCGCCGCCTCGCCGTCGGGGAGCGGTGCACGGCGGGCAATAATATTTGCAGCAAGACTGAATGCGCGAGCAACATAGTACCTCCCCGGTTCGGCGATAATTCGGAGACCAGTGCGATCGGGGAAATGCAGTCTGAGAGCGCTGCGCAATACATTTGCTGTCGCTTCGAAGTTGCCGTCCTCGAAACCGCCCCCCACGTCCAGGAGGCGGAATTTGTACCCGGCATCCAGGCCCATATCGAAGGTTGAACGAGCACGCGCAACAGCATCTGCAAAGGCAGAGGAATCATAACACCCGCTTCCCACGTGAAAACTGACGCCAACGACGTTGAGGCCGAGCTCTTTCGCTTTGGCAAGGAGACCGGGGACCGTCACGAGAGGCGCCCCAAACTTGAGGCCGAGGCGGCACAGACTCTTCGAGTCGTCGGTAAGAATACGCAAGACTAGTTGCGCGGAGGGGTTGGCACGTGCGACCTTGTACAGTTCGTCGCCATTGTCGAATGTCATCATGTGCACGCCACCCTTGGCTGCATTTTTGATGAATGACACGGCCTTGCATGGATTGGCAAAGATGACCCGATCAGGGTTAACGCCGAGCCCCAGGACTTGTGTGATCTCGCCGTTGGAAGCACAGTCGAAGCCCGTCCCAAGCCCTGACAATAAACGAAGGACGTATGGGTCGGGGTTGCACTTGACCGCTACAGGAACACGCAAATGTCAGTATCGCACAAGGGTTGAGAGGCCGAGCAGCTGGCTTACCATAGAAAGGCTCAACTTCGGGTAAGCAGCGCTTCCATCGCTCATGTTGTTTGTAAACATAGCTCAGGTCAGCGACGAAGTAGGCCTTCTCGGCATCAGGTTCGCCAACGGCCGCGAGGCGGGTCGCGCGCATGACCCCATCCCGTAAATGCACATCTGGATGGCCACGTAGCAGAGGCGGTAAGCCAGGGAGCGCGACTTCATATTCTTCATCGATCAAGTCGTATCTGGTAACGTCTCCGTCGACAAAGGGATTGGGTCCAGATAGCAGAGTTTTGTTTGACGTCCAAGGTAGCTTTTCGGAGGGAGAATAAGGTAACAGGGGGGAGTGAAGTTCATTGAATAGATCTATAGTGTGTGGTGTGGGGAGGACGTCAAGCTGCGACATAATGACGTTTTCTTCGGGGGGTGGGATTACGTGTTCAAGGTCTGGGATATCTGGTGCGTTTTGACAGATGTTGGTAGCGGAAGGCTCGGTATAAGACGTCGTGAGCGCGGTGACGGGTTGAAGCCGGACTACCGAACCAGAACCGCCGCGGTCAGTGGAACCGGGCGGACAGGGACGGTAATAACTAGGCTTCAGTCAGAAGCGGTGGGTTCCTCGCCAGAAAGCGAGGGAAAAGGCTGTAAAGAGGGAGTTTGAAGCAAGAGGTGTTCGGATGAGAGTAGACGAGATGGTGTCCAAAGATATAGCAAGCGACTGCGAATCTATTGTTATGGAGGTTCGCCTAGGGATGATATGGTTCAATCGAGACGGTGACTGTGCATTAGAGGAAGACCGACCTCGTACGGAAGACCACCTACAACAAAGGAATGAATGGATCTACATTAGATGCTGCACACCAGGTAATAAGAAGCTGTGGAAACTTACTCGAGGGTCAACAGACGAAGGTCGTCGTTCCTTGCTTGGTCAGGAATGGTGGCGCAGATGTTCTCTGCGTCGTGCAAGCTTACTGCGACGGCAGAGTTACTTTAAGGATGTTCGTCTTGGACTCGAAGGTGGTCTGGGATACGAAGTCGGCAGTGAATGTCGTTTCAAGTTGCAGTGGTCGGAAAATTGCCATCGATACAGCACTTGGCTCCGCCCGGGCCGTCGTACCCGCCACTTTCCTCCGCTCCCCGGTCTTTACAGTAATGTGAAGAGTGTCAATGATCGTCAGAGACCAGCTCCATCCCATGCTTAGCAGGCGCCTCGTGTTTTCGTTCTTCGACCTCGAGTGAGCTAAATTGAAGAGGGCCTGTTGTCGAAGCGAGTAATGGAAGCGCTCATGGAATGTCTGTAGGGCGCACTGATGAACACGCGGCGGACACGCCGTGCGAGAAGCTACCCGCTTCAAACTGTCAATCGCCGAAGACGCATCTCACGAGAGCATGTCATTGACGTGGGCAAATGAGCACCGTACCGTGATGTACTACATACCCAGGCGATCCCGAACTAAGCAAGAGCCACTGGCCACGTGTAATCAAAGATGCAACCTCGCACAGTGACTTCGGAACATATAGATGAGAGTTGTGTGCATTGGTAGATCAGCTCTCATTGATCGGGCATTACCAAGGGTGGAGGCAAGGCGGCTGGTGACCCATTGCGGCCACCTTGTAGACAAAGACGATACACGAGAAAGTTCAGCAGCGGAGAAACAAGTTCCTCTATCGAACCGACTCTTTCCAGCAGCTGAGAAACCGACACTTACGCCCCCCGCGCATGTAAGTTACCGCGTGGGGCAGTGTACTTGGCGCCTCCTCCGATGGAAATACTCGGACTGCCCCAAGGGACAGTGGTTATCGGAACTTCATCATGGCCAGCCGCATTCGAAGAGGCCCCCGATGCCCAAGGTGCTGGCGTCGCAGTCGCAAAATCGAGCTGCGAGACGCTGGAGTTGAGCGGAGCGCTGGGAGCACTCCAGTCCAGTATACCGCCCAATGGGATGTGTTGGACAACCACGCGCTTCCCTAGGACTTCCGCCTGATAACAACATTCTCGCGCATTGAGCTTCGCCGCCGAGCTGAAGCGAGCAACTCACCTCGTACATCTTGAAGAGACCGGAGTTCACCTTCCGCCAAGTCGCAACGCCCGTAGCAATGGAGTACAATTGCGAGGAGTGTTCATGGAATGGACCATGCTTGACCTCATGGATTCTCATGATTGACAGAAAGTACAAGTTTGTCGGGGGTAGTGGTGGGTGCAGAATGGCAGACACGGGGATTTCGATTTGGTCTATAAGGTGTACTGGAGTGTCAGCGGAAGTCCTTTCCGTTGACATGTGAACCCACCTCTGAGCTGTGCGCTTCCGAAGATGTACCCCAGAAAATGAGAATCGTCAAGGCCCCACACTCCATGACTTCCTGCTGGTTCCAGGTTGTAGACGTCCTGCAAGCGCCAGCATAGACGGAGATAACGAACGAACACGTTCAAGACGATCTCCCTTGCTTCCTCGGAATCAAGACGGAGGAATCGGATGAGGGTGAGGCATAGAAGAAAGAGGGAGAATGACGTTTCGTGGCCCGTTCCATAGTCCATGCGGACAAATGATCCGAACGAGGTGAGTAGGTATGGCCGTAAGTATGGGACCGCGTCCTTGAGTGTGGACATCATCGCAGTCAAGAGCTGATCTGCACGCTGAACGCACCCATCAGTTGTGCAGAGGAAAAGAGTATGCACAGCGTACTTCCTCGAGTCGTTTGCCCCATGTGCGGAAGGCAAGGTTTCCGAACCTCTGTGGTGAGGGGAGCGGTGGGATTTCGTCGATCCACCGGTCCAATTCGTCAAGTAGGTTCAGCACACAACGTACACCCTGAAAATAAGCCTCGAGGGTATGATATTTCATCTAAAACACTCCATACCTTACTCTGAACACCACTTGTCCATGGTAGCGAATGTCCCACAACAGCATCGCTCAGCCATCGCAGAAAGTGTTGATAATCCGAATAGCCCTGCGTCTGCTTCCATACGTCGACGTCAAAGTCGGTACGGATCTTGGGTGTGGGCCAGGACCCTAGCGCTTTGATTTCATCGGAGGATATGTATCTGAGCGGGGGTACAGGCGTAGACGCCATGATCGCGAGTGAACCGACTCGCAAGTCACTGGCCGCCGTGAGCGCATTCCGGAAGTACGCTAAGCGCCGCGGCGCGCGGCGAGGGTGCCTTCCGACGGTCACGTGCACCGGGGACGTTGCGGCTTGTGTAACAGCCAGGGTCCAGGGGTTCCATTCGCCGCCCATTGATCATCAAACACCCCGAGGCGTCATAGAGCCTCGTATGGCGCCTGGCCCAATGGGCCGAACGAAGAGAAGTCTCGAAAACAACCCGGCTTTGGCGTCAATCCTTGTTCTCCCTTACTTGTCTCGTACAAGCAAGAGACGCCCACACTCTGCAGGAGACGTAGGACTCCATGCCGTGGGCGCATATCGACTTCTCTTGGCTGCATACCTCGCTCGGCGGATTCGACTCATCGTGTGGGTGGGTGGCGTTCGAACGTTCCTCCCGCACAGACGGCCGCTAGAAATCCCACGATAGCGAATTCAAGACACCAAAGGCTGAAACGCGGTCTTGTCAATCAAGGCGGTTCTTGATTGACAGAGCTCAGACGCCGAGGTTAAATCGCTATGTTGTACCGTAATTTGCTCACAGGAAGCTAGAGGAAGGCCGGAAGACCTTCAAACAAACTTTGGCGCAACTGTATGCGCGACCCCCCCGCGATCAACATGCCTTTTTCCGCAGGGCTGTCAAAACTTGTATGCTAACGGTCGATAAGGCCGGTGGAAGGCCAGTAGTAACTTACAATATACCGTCGCTCGGGCTGTGGAAAATTCTCGTCCCTCTCACCGTTCAAACTGGCAATACTCATAGCCAGGACGTGACCCAGAACTCTTCAACATGCCGTGCGACGCGAGACCCAGCTATCTCTGGGTTCAGAGTCTGACATGTGCATCCTTGACATGTGCGGCCCATTAATAAGTCTTGCCAATAACTCACTAACCAAACTTAGAGATGACTAGCAGGACTTTGGTTGTGTAGTCAGACCATGTACATCAGAAATTCCGCCCTTTCCATGTGCCCTGTCTCGTCTCTGCCGGCCGAATAGTAATTGGTAGCATACATGAGGTTGCTGGTTAAAGTGCAGCGAAATAGCTCGTCTCCAGCGGGGCTATCTGGCGTCAGACTGTCCTGACAATCCCGGAAGAAAGATGGTACTAGGGGACGTGAGCGGTGTGAGGATCGACGTTGTTCCTGCAGTCGGTGAACTACTATATGGCAGGTGCATTGAAATTAGTGCTATTGCTTGGGAAAACATTCAGGAATTTACAAGGATGCCGGAAGCTGCCTTGAGTAGACGTGCATGAGTCTGATCCACGAGCCGTCCTCCGCAACAGCCCTGGCGACTACTTGTACGACGACTGCAGCGCCAAGGTCGGTGCCAGGTCCGTTCCTTCGCGTGGGAGAAACGCGGAGGGACACGGAGAAATCGTTGCGCAAGGCTCCAAAGAGCTTGACGGTGGTGAGGAGCTGGCTAATAAGGTGTGGGTCCAGCCTGGCTGAAACGGCCGACAGCAGCTAGGAGGCGATGGTCTGAAGGGCTGACGTGTCACCTTTTTGCATCAGCTGCTGTAGATGACGTTCCTAATCTCGGTCATGCATCCCGATGATTGCAGACAATGAGGGGGAGAGGGGGCGTTTCCACGATAAGACCATTCAGCGATGCTCACCGTAAGGTGGAGCGAGATACAGGTTACGACGAGTCGAAGTAAGATACATTCACTCCGCGATCCGCAGCAATGCCAACGCCAGGGAACCGAGGGCTGGGTTCCGAAGCTCGAAGGTTGGTGCGGTTCCCTACTACGACTCGAAAAGACAGCGCCCTAATGTCGCGGCCAGAGTCCACTGGAATGAGAAAGGATCCCAAGGTGGCATTTGGTCAGCAGTCAACTAGTCACTAGCGGTTTTACGTGACCGCATAGAACGGGGGTGACGACACGCTGAGCCTTGAGGTTCAAGATACCGAGGTGCCGGAGCCCTACGTTCTAACAACGCGTGGTGGTGCAACGCCGTAACGCTAGACGGATAGATGATTTCTGAAGGTGCCCTTGAGACATAGTCCATAAGACGTGAAGGCTCGTGGAAGGGCATTGAACAGTCGCAGTAGCAACCGATGAAATGTACCAAGTTGGGGCTCATACCAGCCGGAGGTGGCCCTGTGTTGATCACAACGGTGGAAGTTGAGCTTGGGAGGATTTCGCTTCGCTGCGGTTCTATAAGAAGCATCAGCAGTGCGCGGAATTCTCGCGGTGTTCGGGGACTGGGGCCGTCTCGGAGCGATTTTTGAGTAGATGGGGGAAGTTCGCCAACTTGGAAAGGCTGCTGCTGACTCGGACGGCTGGCACCTGCAGCCGGCCGCGACCTTGCCTGCGGTCGGCTGGGTTACATAATTGGCGATGAATACTTTGTATAAAATTATTGATTGGCTGACTAGTACATAATGGCAGCTAATAATAGCCGCCGACCGACGGTATTGCAGCCGCGGCCCGTGTTATCCCAAGTGGCAAGCTCGCTTGCGATCATCCGACTCCTTGCGCCACACCGCCTCTCACCGTTCTGCTCCCAGGTTGCCGTGCTGAAGGCTTATGGCACCAAAGAACCCCCCTGCAGTCCTTCCTCATGCGCTCCACGTCCCAGGAGTAAACAAGCTCGCGGGAAAGCGCATCATCTTGGCATCGAATAGTCCAAGCCGCAAGGAGATTCTCCGTACCTTTGTGCGCAAAGTTGAGGATGATAGAAACGAACTCCGGCTAATTGAACCCATACCTACAGGGTCTCTCCCCTGAGATTGTACCTTCAAGTTTTGCTGAAGATCTTAGCCCATCTTCGTTCGAGGATATCCATGAATATCCTGTTGCTACAGCGACACATAAGGCCGTGGAAGTGTACGAACGGCTCGTCGTGCGTGCCGTCCTTCCGCTTTTACCTTCCCCGAACTTCCCTTAGGACTGATTGCAGCGTGCAGACCCCGAGAATGGACCAGATCTCGTGATTGGCGCAGACACTGTCGTACTTACGCATGCACAGCCAGTCAGCTCTGACATAGCATACTCCGAGCTGCCGAGCATGCGCCAGGAGTTGCTCGAGAAGCCTATCAATAAGGCGGATAACCTGCGTATGTTACTGGACCTAAATGGCTCCGTGTGTGAAGTTGTTACTGGGGTTAGCCTTGGTGTGTGTATCTACCCCTCACACCGAATAGGAGACAGATGTCCTCCAGTATTTCCGATTCTGACAGCGCCTGGATACGATATACGGTACGCAGGAAGCCTACGGGTTTCGCTCTCAACGTCATGTCAAACGAGCGCAGATCGATCGAGGAGCGCACGCTTGTTTACTTTACGGATAGCAAACCGAGTACCCTCGAAGCATATGTGGACTCAGGCGAGGGACTCGATCGCGCTGGGGGCTTTGCAGTGCAGGTACGTATTGGACAGACTCCAGCGTGGCCCCACACATTAATCGGTGTGAAAAGGGACTGGGTGGACTGTTGATACGAAAATTTGAAGGCGACTACCATAACGTTGTTGGCTTCCCTGCTGCTTCGTTTTTCCGGTTTTTGGATCTCCTTGTAGAGGAAGATGACGACTTTTTGGAAGTGTGACGACTTGTTGCTTGTTGCGAGCAATATAAGATGTAGATCACCCAAATCAACACTTCCATGGTTTCGCCCACGGAACACAACGCAAAGCCCCTTGGGGTTGAATCTGTTCACTGGATTGCCGATACGCAAAATCCGTATCCGACCGCATGTGTCGAGGCCTCCGCTGGCGATCTTTGATTCGAGGTCGGGTTTTAGTAGTGAACCCGACGGATGCCATCATCCCTGGTACTCGACCGTACGAGAACTACGGGAAGAGGCGCGAAGCCACGCCTGTTGTCTAGGCTCAACATATGATGTTCGGCGACCGTTCTCCGATCATGGCGGATTGGTGTTTTCGACCGCTCGAGAATACGCACATATTGCAACGCGGGGATCTTCTCCAGCGCGGTCATCCGTTGTACACACGCGTCCGTGGACAGTAGGTTCCGTCTATTCACACGCCGCGGCTATCACATGCGGGCTTTGCGTACCCAAGAACTGCCGAGCGCAGTATAACGGCACGCGGAGCGACCCCAAATTCCCTGCTCGAACCTATCCACACTGAGCGGTCGCTCGCCTTATAACGGCATAATGCGGGACAGGCCAGATAATGTATCGGTCACCTTCTGTCGTGCATCTCCAGCCATTGTGCGATGTCGGTCGTCGAACGCTGTGACAAAAAAAAACAAGAGGTCAGAGTGCCTCGCAACAGCGTGACGGCGTGTAGAGCTTACTTCAACAATTGCCGCTCTGGAACTGATGCCCTCCAGCGCCTGACTGAGCGCCTGGGAGAACGTGTCCGTGTCCTTGTCACCGAAGAACGCTTGGATGCTGGCGTGATCGGCTTCATCAGAGAAGCACGAATAGATGGTCTTCAGAACGCGGTCTGTAAGTGATGTCGTAGTGCGTGATGCGGCATTGGGAAACCAACCTCGATGATATATTGGAATGTGAATAGCGCTCCCAAGCGCGCATACAGCTAGAAGCGTGATGCACGTTTAACGATGCCGGGCGCAACTGCCATGGAAGGCCACGAACCGCAGAATAGTTCCGTTCGAAGAACGCTCGTTGCGAGCGGCGACCTTGGAAATCAGCTGCGAAGCCCTTGAAATAGACGAGAATCCCTTGGGTGGGGGCCTTGTTCAGAATAAAGTCAAAGGTTTGTTTCTGGAGACCTCGGTCTGCTGAAGCCGTCATGGCTTGACTAAGAGCCTGTGAGTTGCCTTAACTCAACTTCGTGCGAGAAGAGACGCACGCAGCTGCAATCATGAGACTCGGCGTTGCGGGGTCCTCGACGATCTTGACCATCGCATCGTACTCTGCCTTCCCACCATGGCGGACGGCCTACCCAATACGAGTTCAACAACCACCGAGATACCAAATTAGAGGCAACCGACCGTACGGAATGCGATGCTCAGTAGGTCAGTAGGTATGGCATTTTCTCTGCCCCCTATATATTCAGCGGCTGCTTTTCGTAAGAACTGGATGGTTCTGTAAGGAGTCAGCTCGCCTCGGCGGTGATTTGAATCCTGATACTGACGCCCCGTCATTCGCTTCAGCGGCTTGAACGATGGCCAGTGTGCGTAGTTGAGTCGTCTCTGGGTCTTCCCCGCTCGAATACTCGAAGCCCAATCGCTTGACCAGGGGAACAAAGAGGTCCTACTCGGTGGTGAACTTCGTAGGTCTTCGTGCAGCTCGGTACCCAGGTCTCACCCGCCTGAATACATCCAGCAGGTTATTGATGTATTTGTCTTCCCACCAAGTCCCAGCGATGTCCGTTAAGCTGGCCTGGATTCCGTTCCATACGAAGACTGTACGGTGTTTCTTGTTGCGTGGCATACAAGTGGAGAAAAAAAATACCTTTCTCCTCGCTCCTCAGAGTGGTCACGACGTCCAAGCCAATACTGAGTAATTGATACCCGGCCTTTCCTAGGGCAAAGGCGTCGTGGACAAGCCCGAGGCGATCGCCTGAAGAAAACGCTGAACCAGAACGGGCGGCTTCCTGGATTATCTGGGAGAGGCGCTGCGGCGTGTGGAGGACCCGGTCTACATTCTACGTGAGAACCAATTCGGACGAGAATACGATCGTTGGCAACTCACAGACACCCTGGCTGTCTGAGTTTAATTTAAACGGTTTACTTGTGTCCAACTCAAACTCTCGTTCACGAATGTTCAATAGTAAGTGACTTTCGCTGACTGCCTGTTCAGCCGTCGACGTTGTGCGTAGACCCAGTGGAATCTGCCTGTTCAGAGATATGCGGGGTGTTTGGGCATGCAACATCGATGATCAAGGAACGTACCAGATGGTTTGATTGTCCTCGGGGGATGCCGGCCCATCACCAAGGAAGCGATCTTGGCGGACAATTATGCTTGTCGGGGTTTCTGTGACTGTAAGAATAGGGAACCCGACCTGATATCAGGCGGGCGTTGAGACGTTTGTGTGATCAGGGGGCCACTCATGCTTGCCTTTGCCATCCAATTCTTCATCAGCCCCACAATATCCAGACCTAATGTGGTGAATAAAAGGTGGAGATACGAGGAGGTTTTAGGTAAGGATCACCTGTAACATCTCCGACAGCCGCCCATAGATCATCAGAGACCGCATTTGAATAGATGTGTCGCTTCAGGTATAGAGACACTCCTCGGAGGAAGTTCTCCAACCCAACGAATCCAGCGAGCATGCGCAACACTGAACTTGCCGCTTAAAAAAAACATCCTAGAAGGGGTAAAATTACTCACCGGACGCTGCCTTCCCGTATGCAAGCCTGTCAAAGTATTGCTTGATCTGACCAGGGTCTGGCGAATCTAACTCAATCGGATGGGAGGAGCGTTTGGCATCGAGCTGGAGCGCCGGCTGAAGTTCGCTGTCTGTGAATTCTAGGTCGGGGGCCCATTCGGGAAAGGCCCTTGAAAAAGATGTGAGCGAATTGTGAAGGACAGCAGCGAGATATGTCTACACACCTCTCCAAGATAAAGTTCTGGCCCATCTGCCGATACATATTCATGAGTGACTGGATGGACCTACAATTGAGGATAAGAGAGATACCACAGTTGCAAAGCCTGCAGAGTGACGAATATGAGAACGAGCTACTCGAGTATGGACTTCCGAAAACGTACCTTCGTTCAGATAAACCATGTCCCACCAGGCTGTGGTCGTGATGTCGCCGAACCTGTTCGGAGAACCTCAGCTTTCGGGACCAGGTAATCACACATGTGCAGCCTGACCACATATGTGCCACTTCATGGATATGTGTTTTGGCAGCGCGTTTCTTCGCCACTAGGTCCGTTCGTTTGGGGTCTACGAGGTATACAGACGTTGCTCCTACGATTAGGCCCTGCCGTGTTTTGAGTAACCATCTCACATGCGTGGAGGTGGCTGACGTACCCAGTTCTCTACCGCACCGGCATCGCCCATGTCCACACACAGTGCATCCAGTTTGGGCAGCGGAAATTCGATGTTGAACGCCTTCTCGTATAGGGGGACAACTTTCGCAGTGACGTCAAGGATCCATTGCCCCTGGGTAATCACGTCTGGCGTCGCTGAGAGGAGGGGAAATTACCTTCAATACTTCGAGTCGAGATACCTGTAGCTGAGAAGAAAAACTAACTATACACACGCAGAGGTCGCACCCTTCCGCTAATAGGGCTTCTATAAGAGCTCTCTAGGAACGCGAAGTCTCCCACGGCAAACGCGAGAAGGTATGTAGACATCTGTGCAAGCCATCGCAGATGTGTTCAGGAACGCAGTCAAAAAATGTGTAAGTGGGTCTCACCGGTGGCGTGGTTTCAAAGGTGGTCGCGGCCCATACGCCTGCATTGACCCCCGAAAGTAGGTTTTTTGCGCGTCTGCTAGATACCAATTCTGCACTGACAGGCATGTTCGACAGACAAAATAGGCCGGGCTGCGCGACGAGGGTCAAAGAAAAAGTAGCCTTGAGAGACGGTTCATCCCAGCAAGGTATAGCGCGCCGAGCGTCCGTGGGCTTCCGGTATGGTCAATGGGCGTCTTCTGCAACACATGGATGACGTACTGCGAATTGCGTGACAGCATACACTCCTCGCTTCCATACACACTTGTAGAAGCCGAACGAGGACTCTTGCAGCGCGCCCGAGAAGGCTATTTGCAAGGTAGCTTGAGCGTCTTGAGCAAGGACGTCGGCAAATCTTAAGACCATTCGCTGCGCGGTGTCTTGACGTATGGTCTCCACCGGAACGAGCTGCTCTCCTGATTCCAGCGCGAGCGAAACATCCGCAATCTGCAACTCCGCTGCCGCATGCAAAGTGATGAGTCGTGTGGACCGGACTACATCAATGCTATAATCTAATTAAAACACAAGAGGATAGGGTGACAAGATGATGCATACTCAATCGAGACAGCACCTGAAAAGGTGGTTGTCTGAAGGTCCGTTCGGATAGTCAGGTCATAGTGCTTCGGGCGTACGTCTGTCGGAAGGCGATAACTCTCGACCATATCGAAGGTCAGTTGTCAACACAGAATGCAACAATAGGTTCGGACAGGTGGACGTGTCCTTTTTATGACACGGGCTGCGGTGCTGCGGCAGTGCTGCGGATGGAGTGTGGAAGAAGTAAGCCAGGGTCCATGTGCACAATACTGCGGAACATATTTCGTACACACCAGAACTGAGTTCGTAGCACGTACTAGCACGTGTCGCAGATACAGGCGACATTGATGAGAGACCGGCCTCGGGCGGCCCCTCCAGCTTCGATTCGTTTGAAGGCTTGCACGGGCCACCGTGGGGTCGCACATCCGGGTCCATTGACCTAGCAGAGTCTACCTAGCCTTCTTCTCGTGGCACCGAGATGTTTTGTCCGCGTTGAGACATGGTAGCATTGATCGTACCGGCGGGCAAAGTCGAAGGATGCTGGAAAGCCGGGCGTTGGCGCCCCCATGAAAACGGCTTGAGACTGGAAAGATAGGCTGGAAAGGATTGCACGTATAGTCACAGTAGTGGATGATGACTCGATGTCGGCCACAGCTGAGGCGATGATGGCGGTTGATGGCGGTGCCCACGCTATGTAGTAGCGCGGCTCGGCAAATGAGTGTGCCAAGCGGAAACGCGTCGCGTTTGCGCGCATAGCTCGCGCGTATGGGCGCCTATACTCGCCTTACGGGTCTGCCAGCTCGACATCGGTGGAAAGTTCAGTTCGGTTGTTATCCACGGCCGAGGACCCACTTTGCTGGCCTATTCGCGAGGTGTCGGTCAAACCAGCATCATCTCCATTCTCGCGGAAGCCGCATGACCGTGCGAGGAGCTCAAACCGTGTTCCGCGTTCTGAATGCGCCAAAGCTCACATGGTCGCCATCGATAGTCCAAGGCCGCGCACGGCGCAATTGGCTGGCCCCTTTCTATCACACTCACACCAACATTCTCCCTCGCACTACTGCATTCCGCTATAATAACCCCTCATTCTACCGTTTCTGCTCCTTCGACCACCACACACCCATATCTGCCTCCTTCATGTCTTCCGAGAAAGCTCCCGACCACTATCGTCTTCCAACCGACGTGCGTCCCAAGCACTACGACCTCACCATCCGGACCGATCTCGAGAAGGAAGCTTTCTCTGGCTTCGTCAATATCGAGTACGTGTGGCAGCATCTAGCCTCGGCGTCTTTCTCACAGCTCCCAGCCTTGACATTGTCAACGCCACCAAGTCGATAACTTTCAATGCTGCAGAAGGGTTAAAGCTTGGCTCCGCTATCCTCGCCGTTACTTCGTCTGCTGCGGAGTTTGCACCGAAGAAAACCACATTCGATGCCACCACTCAGCGCGCATCTCTGACCTTTGCAGAGGAACTTCCTGCCGGTACAAAGGCTATCCTCCGCATTGGCTTCGAAGGTGCGCTGACAGACAGCATGACCGGGTACTACAAGAGCACGTGGGACAAGGGCATCTATACGCTGACGCAGTTCGAGGTGTGTTCTTGTTCACGCTATCGATCAGTCTGTGCTACTTCCTGGGTTCGGGGGTCTACGGCGGCTATCCTGGGCTTTAGTGTATGAACGATCGCGTTCAGGTTACACACTAGAGCCTACGTCCCCAGAAAATGGTCGGCCAAATTCATTATGGCTGCACATCATTCTCCTCTTGCTTCGTATAACGTTTTCGAGACTCCGTACCGGCCTTGTTCAATACGGTGGTCGGTTCCTCTCCCTTCTGTCTGGACATCCATTTTGGGTTGCTCCCTCATTCTGTGGACGCCCTTCTTTCCCCCATCTGTGGGTGGAACAGTATCGCTCGGATGCTTTCCAATGTCTGTCTCTTCGAATCTTCGATACAAACTGAATCGTTTCCTGCCTGCTAGCCTACGGATGCTCGCCGTGCCCTGCCTTGTTGGGATGAACCTCTCCTCAAGGCGACTTTCGCCGTCACTCTTGTGTCGCGCAAAGGCACCGTCAGCCTCTCCAACATGCCCGCCCGCGCTGAGGTCGCCGTCGCTGATGCTCATACGGGGGCCCTATTCGATGGAGTAAAAGACGGCAGCTGGTATGCTACCTCGTTCGAGACAACGCCCCCTGTAAGACCTAGGTGTATCAGCCTGCGTCATATGTTCACGAGTGTAACTGCAGATGTCGACCTACCTTCTTGCGTTCGCCAATGGAGAATTCTCTCACCTTGAGAGCTCGTACAAGAGTCCTCTCAGCGGCAAAGTCCGGCCACTGCGCATTTACGGTTCGTCATATTCAATCTACCTACCAGGCCTGTCAAATTTAACGGCTTCTAGCTACCCCGGACGTTATCAATCAAGCTCAGTATGCCCTCGATATCAAAGCGGCAGCACTCCCTCTTTACGAGAAGGCGTTCAACGTCGAATTCCCGCTCCCCAAACTCGATACTCTCGTCGCGAACGACTTCGACGCCGGTGCGATGGAGAACTGGGTAAATTCCGTCCTTACGCAGGACCATAGGCTCGAGCTGATACGTGCATGCAATGTTTCTTGAACAGGGCTTGATCACTGGACGGACCACCGCTTACCTCGTCGATCCAGACAACGCCGACATCGCGGCAAAGAAGCGTATTGCGGGTACTCAAAGCCACGAAGTTGCCCACATGTGGTACGTAGATTAGAAACTGAAGTTCAGAGACTAGAGTACATCGTTTACGCGGTCTAGGTTTGGCAACATCACCACGATGAAGTGGTGGGATAATCTATACCTCAATGAAGGTACGGCATCAGAATCATCGCCCCATGTGGTTTTGCTGACTCCCTTCCTTAACCAGGTTTCGCAACTTTGGTTGGTTTTTCTAGCCAAGGTACCTTTATGTCAGTACTCACTTCGTGTTGTAGATGGGCGAAAAAATTATCCTTGACAAGTTGGGTTTTTTCAATCTTGCTCTGTTTCATCTCTGAGCGGCATAACACAGGATCCAACCCGAGTGGAAGGTCGACGCTGATTTCATCAACAACCATCTAACTGCAGCCCTCCGCCTCGATGCAAAACTGTCTTCCCATCCCATCGAGGTCGACGTTCCCGATGCAGGCCAGATTGGCCAAATCTTCGATTCTTTATCGTACTCCAAGGCCGCTTCAGGTTCGTCTTTCGTGCATTTAATGGTTGCATTTTTCGACCATGAACCGCGACAGTACTCCGCATGCTGTCCAAATTTGTCGGCGAGGACAAATTCCTGAACGGCGTCTCTTTGTACCTCAAGAAACATCTGTACTCTAACACCGTCTCCCGTGATCTCTGGGAGGGCATCGGCGAAGCCACTGGCGAGTATTGATACCCTCGTAGGAGGCCCCGAAGGCTAATGAGGAAAACTGTAGGACTCAATGTCCCAAAGATCATGGAAAACTGGGTCTCAAAGGCATGTCATATCGTATGTTCATATCGTATTGTTTGAATCAACCCGCGTACACGTAGATGGGCTTCCCGGTACTTACCGTCACTGAGACACCCACTGGGATCAAGGTGCGCCAGGACCGATTCCTCGAAGATGGCCCAGCAAAAACGGTGGATAACGAAACGATATGGTATATAACTTCCTTGCTATCTCGTGTGGTCTAATCAGTGCCTTTCCCGATAGGTCCATTCCCCTTGGTATCGTCACTGGATCAGTCCCTGGACAGGCTGTCGTCGACCAAACCGCCCTGTTGGAGACTCGCGAGGCTGAGTTCAAGCTCGACACGAGCAAATCTTTCAAACTCAACGCAGATACCAACGGCGTTTGTGAGTCTCTACTCCATTCATTCCCTTAATGCTAGTTAATTTCTCCCAAAGACCGTGTCTTGTACACGCCCGAACGGCTCGCAGCCATTGCCTCCGAGGCGGCAAAAACAGATTCCATATTCTCATTGGGCGACCGAATTGGACTTGTTCATGACGCATTTGCGCTCGGAAAGTCAGGCCACCTCGCACTGAGCGCGGCGCTCAACCTTGTCAATGAGCTACGTTCCGAGAAAGAATGTAGGCATATACTGTCATGTGCTTGTTGACCGGTAGAGCTGACTCATCTCGAAGTCTTGGTCTGGGACAGCTTGGACGCTAACGTGGCTGGGGTTATCCACACTTGGTGGGAGGATGACAAGGTTGTCGAAAAGCTTGATACCTTCCGTCGGGTTCGTCGAAATATCGCACAGCACCTTTCTGACTGACTGACTCGATCTGGTGATTCCGTGTAGGCTCTCTGCGCGCCCCTTGCTGAGAAGCTCGGCATCGATTACTCGAAGAGCGATGACTTCGCTACCACGCAGCTGCGCACGCTTGCTGTCAGCGGTGCCGCAAGCTCCGGTGACCCTGCGTACGTCCTCGCAGTGCCCCATTTCCGAGATTGGTCTCCTTACGAGTCCCTTGCTCTTATAGCACCGTCAAGGCCCTGTTGGATCGCTTCGAGAAGTATATCGCAGGCGATACCTCTGCCATCCCTGTGGACCTCCTGAACGTCACGTTCCGCACGGTCAGCTCCCATCGTTCAGACATTGCCCATTGTTGATTGTATCACCCCAAACGCAGGCCGTCAAGCACAATGGCGCCCCGGCGTATGACGCCGTTTTGAAACTCTTCGAGAACCCCAAGACGCCGTCCATCAAAGTTGCGGCGATGTATGTTCGACTTTACACATTCACCCTAATGTTTGTTCATGATGTCATCTCGCAGCCGTGGCTTGACCGGAGCCGTGGAACCCGCGCTGCAGTCTCGCACATTCGATCTCATCTTGACGGGCGTGCGGAACCAGGACTTCATCTACTTCTTCCGCGGCCTGGCGACCAACTCGAAAGTGCTCTTTACTCTGCGCGAGTTCTTCGAGAAGAACTATGATACTGTGGGCTTCGCTTGACGTAGCGAACGTAGAATGCATTTAACATGCGAACTTTCTAGATTAACACGCGTCTCGAGACGACTTTCAGCATGAAATACCTCGTCCAGGTCTGTACTTCTTTATTGGCCATATCCATCCCCTCATCTTACTTTCTAGGCCGTGTATTCCGGCTTCGGGAAAGAGGCGGATCGCGTTAAGGCTGAGGCATTCTTCAAGGTGTGTCACGAGTTGCAGTCAATATCTTACCTGCTCAATCATCGGTCTCAGGACAAGAACATCAGCAAGTACAATCAGGCTTTGGCTCAAGCCCTCGACGGCATCACCACTAAGGCTGCATTCATCAAGGTGCGACAGGCAGGAGGCTCTGGCGGGGGTGCGCACTGACCAGCCTGGTTTTCTTCACAGCGTTCGACTCCGGATATCGTAGCTTGGTTGGAGAAGTGGGAAAACACGCCCAGGGCGTCGCTCTAGTCCCCAGTTGATCGTGCGAAATAAATGAGGGTCTGAAGCATCGCGATTTCCACATCTCTTCGTCTGTATGCTCTGTTAGGCGAGTCACTGTCCTGTTGGGTAATTGTTTCCTTCTGTTTTGGGTCAGTGTGTCGCAGCTTGATAGCATCGCAAACTGAGCGAGTCCCCTTCCAACTCTCACACAGAACTTATGCATGAGCACCCGACTCGTGATTATAAAATTTCGAGTCTCAGCTCAGCATACACCACCGAGATTCGGGAGCCCATTTCTATGCAGGGCAAGATGTCTCACGCTGTCTCATGCCGCGCGGCATGAGATGACATGATCGAGGCAGTTCGGCGCTCGCCGCATTCTTATTTCAGTTTCGTTCCTTGCGAAGCTGCATCTTTTGAGCGCCCTAGGACAGCCTAGGGCCGGTAATAAGCCCGATGCTCCAGTCCCAGAACGCGCAGCCCCAGTTCCCGGTGTGCCACTATGGCTGATCAATCTAGTGGCGACTGCGTGACCATCCTTCATCATGGTCCCGACGACGAAATACAGCATCTACCTCTGCAAAGGGTCGATGTATCGGCCAGGATAATTGACGGTTCGTCGCGTTGGCTTATCATACGCCTCTGCTCATCACGGTCTTCTACGTCTCTACTAGTCTCCGCACAGGTCATGCTGGCCCACACCTTCTACAATGACTCTGCTAGACCGACTCGCCACGCGAAGTATGTGTTTCCCATTCCCGCAAGTGCAGCAGTCTGCGCATTTCAAATGGAGACTTCGGACGATGGCCTAATTGTCGGAGTGGTCAAGGAGCGTGACGCGGCGGAGGCTGAGTACCGAGCTGCGGTCGACACGGGAAAGCTCTCGGGTTTGGTAAAGTGGGCTGCAGACGATAGTGAGTCCCTTTTGATACCCGTGCAGTCATCATTCTGACGGGTAATAGTCTTCACCATGTCGGTCGGGTCTATCCCTGCGCGGACGACTGTAATAACGAGGATCACCGTGAGTAGCATCTCAACACAGGCTGCAGTAAGCGTGGTGCTGAGCTGATCGTGTAGTGCGTCATGAACCTTATGGACAACGCCACATCGGACGAAATCCGGTTCCAGCTTCCCATGGCCGTCGGGACGATGCGTTACGGCACGTCGCCACCAGATATACTTGATGCTGTTTCGGCTCCTGCGAGAACGAGGCTGCGCATCAACATCGATGTTCAAAGCGTGGGAGAGCTGCTCAGCCTTGGGAGTCCGAGCCATGCCGCAGACTTGAAGCAATTTCCGTACCGCACACATCGCGACAAACCCTCCGTGCGCCGCAGGACCGTGCGCGTCTCGTCACCGTCCTTCCTTCGGCGTGATTTCGTCCTCATAGTTCGTTCGCGAGGCCTTGATAGGCCACGTGTGTTCGCAGAAATCGACGCGACACACGGGACTACGGCACTCGTTATGAGTGTTGTTCCTACGCTTATTGTGCCACGCATCCCCGTTCAAGACCATCTTTTCCTAGTAGACCGTAGCGGGAGCATGCAAGGACCACGCATTCAGGCGGCCCAGGCAGGCCTCCGTGCGCTCCTGCGTGCTTTACCCAGTACAGGGACAACGTTCAACATATTCAGCTTCGGAACACAGTGTTCATCGCTGTGGACACAAAGCCAAGTGTACTCGCAAGCGACACTCATAGATGCAGTAAGCTTAGATTTTGAATACGACACGGAACCTTCATAAACTCACCTTGGTCCTCGAAGATTGATCATGTCGGACAGATGGATGCGAACTTCGGTGGCACCGAGATAAGAAGTGCTCTGATGCAAGTGTTCGCGTATCGCAATGTGTCAATGCCCACAACCGTGTTTCTCTTGACAGACGGGGAGGTGAAGGTCTTTCTCATCCCATTAGATGACGACTCACGACGGAGCGCATGCTAGTCCCACGATACCGTCGATACTTTGGCAACTGTTGCGGATGCTGTCAATACTGCGTTACCGTCTTCGCCGCTGCGCATCTTCGTCCTTGGCATCGGCGACACTGCCTCAAGCGCTATGTGCGAGGGAATTGCACATACCGGCCGCGGCGTGTGCTTGATGGCATTGGATAGCGGCGAGATCGTTTCGAAAACCGCTGCTCTCGTGCGTGCTGGCATACGGCAGCTCGTCGCAGATGTTAGCGTAGACTGGGGCACGGGAACGACGGGGCTCGTGCGCCAGGCCCCATCTACGCTAGGGACGCTGCATCAAAGCCGGAGATTCGTAGCATACGCCCTGTTACATACGCCTACTCCACCGACAGAAGTAACTCTACGGGGACACGTCCAAGATGGCGCCGAAGTCCTCTCCTTGCAGGTTCCCGTGCGCTTCGCCAAATCATTTTCGCGGGGAATAGAAGAACACCAACCCCTGCACGCACTCGTGGCGCATCACTTGATCTGGGATCTGGAGCATGGGGGCGCGGTTGTACCTCCCAAGATCGGACTGCAGCCAGAGGAGGCACTCCATGCCGCAATCGTGGACCTCGGAGTGCGCTTTCACCTCGCTAGCAGGTTCACATCGTTCGTAGGCATCGACGAGGGTGCCCGCTTCCAACGCGAGCGCGCAAGAGCAAGGGCTAGGCGGGAGGCACAGAACGGAGCCGGTCGCGGCCCAGGCTGGGGCACGTACATAGTCAATGGCCTCATCGGCGTCATCTCTCGAGCAGCGGCATATTCGGGTGTTAGTGGGCCGGTCTCAGGCCCGCCGCACACAGGCGGTTCCAGCCCAACACGAAGTCGAAGCCGCCAACCAAGTCCACTTGAAGAAGGCTGGGGCGCTGATGATGACTTCGATGAGGCAGAAGAAGCGACCTCCGACGAGGACGATTACGGGAGTGGATATACCAGCGCTGACTCATATTCTACCATGAGCTCGCTTGAGAGCCTCTCCGACTCCGAAGTACAGCTACCCCACGGCGCCGGCGCCGCCCCAGGAGAGATGGCCCTCGCAGCCCGTCCCCGCGCGTGCGCCACGTTGATGCGCGTCCTCTGCAATCTAGCACTTCGCCAGACCATCATATTGGACCGGAGGTGGAAGCACTTCTAGCACTCCAGTCATTCGATGGATCCTTCGCATTGGACGCTTCGCTGGCAAAGATTGTAGGAGTTCGGGCGGTAGCGGAGGCGCCACACATGACTGATGATGGCAGTCTGTGGGCAACAGTCTTGGCCATTGCATTTTTGGAGAAGAACCTGTTAGGCGAACAAGCACTGTTGGAGGGTTTGATCGAGAAGATCAAGGATTCTATACAGGGGCGAGCGAGCGATGATCAATACGAGAGCTTGATCAGACGTGCGAGGGAAGTCGTTGGTTAACAATGGAGCAGTATAATCTTGTATGTATGCATACATGGTCGATTTGTAAAGTACCGCTTAGCGCTATGATCAATATCATCAGCAGATGGATTCTACCCAAACTTCGAAGACGCACATCTACGCTGATCCCCTTGAGGGCAGTAGTTCAGCATGACTTGACTTTGACAGCGCCACCCTCGCCTAGTATGCGCCGAACTTGGCTGACCTCCACAAACCATGTCCACCCCTTCGTGCGGCCGTTGCTCCCGTCCCTCAGTGGGTACTTGCCTCCAATATACCAATTACGGAAGGGAAGACCCAGCACGTGCAAATGTAGGTGGTTGATACTGTTGAATGGAGGGATATGGAAACCGAGGCTGCATAGTGTCAAGAGTAAATATGCGCGCTGCCCTCGAGGTTGCGCAAAACGCACCGGCGGCTGTCGACAGGGACCTTGAGGTCGTCAAGACGCGCGTGCCCCATGCGCTCCATATCCTGTACTATGCGAGTTATCGAGGGAAAGGGTATTCGCTTCACCTGGTTGGCTCACCCAGGGGAAGGTCCTCCTTGCTGAGAGCTTTCACGCTGCCTAGATACATGTAAATTTGATCGCAACTCCATTCGCGCCGTGCGCGACAGACCGCGTACCTATATGACGCCGCGGTATGACAAGCAGGTGGTGAAGTGCTGCAGGTCTACGGTCTTTGAATACGACGAATTCTTCATCCTATGGCGGAAGGTCAAGACCATTCCAGCGGTGAAAAAGTGTAGTGCGTACCTCGTATACGATAGCAAAACCATTCTCTCTGGAGACGTCGCAGAACACACAGTCTTTCACTCGCGGCGGAGATTGAGTCGGTGGTAAATCATCGCTCTTGAAGCTCTTGACACCAAAGCACGAGGAGATGAACGATAGTATCGTCATATGATCACAAGCACTTGCCTGGCACGATCGTTACGCAAATAGCCGGACGCGGGTCCAACCTGCCTCCGCCCCGATTATTTGACGAGATTTGGTCAAGCGTCGGCGTCTCGTTCAAAATAGTACTGGTTACGGTAATGTCCCCGGGGCAGTCAACATGGGGTTTCGTTCGAGCTTTGCTTGGACACTCATATATTCACAACGCAATTAACAGGCAGTTCGATGTGGTGCAACGGTTAGCATACCTCGCTTTCAAGACAGTAGTCATGGTCCGAGGAGGCCGGGGTTCGACTCCCCGCATCGAAGTACCTTTTTATGTAAGCCATCTTTATGCCACCGAACGCCGACGGGTCGCGACTGCAGGCTGCAGCGACAGGGGTCTCCTCGTAAAACTTCGGCACTCCCCTCTCCTTTTCAGGGCCTCTGATTTTGCGCCACCCACCCCACCCCTTCCGCACTGCGGAAACTTCTTGCCCTTTCTTGTATGGCCTCGAATCCATTCTTGTCTGTCCTGCCTCGTCTTGAGTCCGACGTCTATTTCTATCACCATATGTTTGTAAAGAACTCGCGTACGTCCCGACGCCTTCTCGATCCGGCGGTTTGCGCGGCACAAAATTTACTTGGGCGCCACCTGGGGCGGCGCTGCCCTTGCTCATCAGACCTGCGTGTCGTCCAAGCTCGCATCCTGAGATTCACGCCGATCGGTGACTAGAGCACGATTTTTTGTAGAACATAATGCGCGATATTCCGGATTCCATCAGGGGAAACGTCATAAATTCTTCCTTGGTTTAACGAGAATTAGCTGGAGGATATAGTCGACGATATAGAGGGTGTGCTAAGCGGCAAAGCATACGAAAGCGTGTGGTAGAGCGAACTATAAAAATACCATGCGGAAATAGACAGCATAAGGATAGCGAAAGCAAGATAGGAACTCAGATCCACATGGGTTTGAGGATTAACAGGTCAGCCGCGTCGCCCTTACGCGATCTCGTCGCCCCTAACGCGGACGGATTCGGATTGTTCGAGTGGCTCTTGGGTGAACGTGCTTTGACCCTCATCTTCATCCAGACGGTTCAACCAATCGACTGAGCCTTCATCGTAACGTTCCGAGACGCGCCTGGCTGACAGAAGGCCCCCTTTGTTCACGTGTTCCAACCCAGCGCGCGGTGGTGGAGGCACGAAACGTCGACTTTGTCGTTCACCACTGTCGGAATCCGGCTCCGCACGGCCTTTACCCTTGCCTGGAGACTGCTCCACCCGCAACCTTGCCGCGTCAATGGAATCTGGTCGCAGTGGGCGTATTGGCATAGCAAGCGGGACAGCGAGCGCAGGTTTACCAAAACTTTGCTTTGGGAAGCCCACTGCCACGCTGGCAAATCGCGCGAATCCAGGAACGGTGTTCTGCGATTCGTTACTTGAGGGTATGTCGGGAGTTGGTGAGCCGCTGAGCGTGCGCATAGGCGGGAGACGAGCCTGGGTTTGTGGCGCAGGGTGGGGTTGCGCAGAAGGGAGGGTAGGGAATAGTTGATGCATCGGCAGGGGCTGTGGTGATGTTTGTGTGGGGTGTGGAACGCGTACGTCAGATTGGACTAGATGTTGTGCTGTTGGCTGAACAGCGTATTGATATGCCGGTTGAGGGGCCGATGATGAACGTTGGTAGGTCGGCTGAACTGGTAGCTGCTGGGACGCGTATTGAACATGGGGGGCACTTTGCAGTGATTGGGGGTGCGGCTGTGACACGCTGAGCGAGGACGCGCGGTGTGGCGGAGGTTGAGTTTGAGCGCTCGATGGCAGGTGGTGCGATGAAATTGCTTGACTCCCTGTCGCGGGCCGCCCTTGTCCCCATAATTGAGATCTTGCCTTGCCTGAGGAAGAGTCGTACATGGGTTGGTCTCGTAACGCTGGGTCGATATTGGCATCCGAGTCGACGTTCTCTCTAGGAAAGCGCCTCAGATCGGCACCTGCAGGGGCAGTGACGAGGTTTGTTCGCATCAGGGGAACCTGGTAATCGATATCCTCGCGGCCATCGGCGATGGTTGCTTGCGATTGGGTAGGCGGAGGATATGGTTCGGGGCGCGGACCTTCACCTTGGCCAGGAAGCCGCGCTGAAGCGCGGTAGGCCTCGGCTGCAGCCTGAGCCGCGAGTTGCCCTTTCGTCGGCTTCTTGTTACGCTTGCGTACCCGCTTGTTGCCTTCGCCTTGGGTCAGGTCGATCATCCAGTAGCTACCTTTGCCTGGCTCTGTGATAG